>WYDI02015739.1:0-11467 GCA_009867235.2 Psittacus erithacus | reverse complement strand
TCTGCCAGGGAGGAGGGGAAGCCGGGAGGAAGCAGAGACAGGACACCTGACTCAAACTAACCAAAGAGGTATTCCATGCCACAGCACGTCATGCCCACTACATAAACTGGGGGTGGTCACCTGGAAGGGCTAGATCACTGCTTGGTTGGGCTGGGTATCAGTTGGTGGGTGGTGAGCAGTTGCATTCTCTTCTCTTGTTATTTCCCTTATCATTATTATTATTGGTGGTAGCAGCAGTGGTTTGTGTTATACCTTGGTCACTGGATTGTTCTTATCTTAACTCGCGGGAGTTACATTCTTTCGATTCTTCTCCCCATCCCTCCAGGAGAGAAGGGGAGGAAGAGGGAGGGGAGTGAGCAAGCGGCCGCCGACTGGACTTAAACCACGACAGAGGCTATTACAAGAATATTTGCCAAATTGCTTTTGTGACACCTTTCCTACAGTATTTAGAAAAACAATGGAATTGCCTACCTGTCCTTACTTATTGAAGCATTGCCAGTCTCTGTCTTTATATGATTTACCTCAGCCATTCAGTAAAGATGCATTGAACTATGATAATAAAGTCACAACTGTTACTGGACAGTGTTGGTATCTCAGGTATCTTTATTTTCTCATGTTCATGAAAAAAGGAATACGGGTACTTTCCCTGGCCATGGATACTTCCCATTTAAATAGTCAAAATAGACATGCTGAGTTACTCTTGAAAACTGCATAAACTTTTATGAAGTATAGACCACCAATAAATGGCATTATTCATAAATCACTTTCCCCCTCAAATTCCAGTATTCTACTTTCATCCTATATGCTCCTGAAAGAAGTATCAAGTCATAAACCTTGGAGCGGAGCAACTGAGCATCAATAAGTATTGCAAGTAGAGTGTCAAAAAACTGCTGAATTAAAGTGGAAAGACTCCAAACTAGAAAAAAACTCTCTCCCCTTTCAGTAGACCAGTCATGGTCCAATAACATGAAGGGTAAAATCCTCCCTAACACGCTGAAGTTCTTTCTTTTTTGCATTGCTCTTTCCTTTTTGATACTCCATCCATTCAAGCAACTGTACTGAATTCTGCAACAGAAACTTAGACAAAATGAGACTTGATAACAATTCTAGTATCAGAGCTCTCTCTAGTGGTGACTGTGCAACCTCATTATCTATTATTCATCCTGGCGAAATACAAGCTGGAGTAAGTACTTCTCAAATGGGACACCAGTAAATTCTTCCTGTTGTGACACCCATCAGAAAAATTTTAGGCATATGGAGGTGTGTTAAGATGTGAATACATGGGTGTGAAGAGAAGGACAGTGGATTCTTAGTTGAGTTGGGACCTTGGACTTTGGCCAGATGAGGAAGGGATGTAATCATCCCACCAGCAGCTACTTAAACTAATCAAAAGGGAGGACAGACAAGTCTAGTGAGCGGTTCACCATCTCTGCTCTACATTCTGCTGAAGACTGCTGTTTCTAACAGTCACATGAACAGATGGGAAAGTCTGATGGGGCCTTAGCTGGCTCAGGGCTGACCATTTATTTTAAACTATTATATTAGTACTTTTACTCTACCACTTCCCACTTTGCATTGAAAGGGCTGAAGGATCAACTAGCTTTTCTTCTGCTGTGTTTTGCTAGCTGTCACAGGAGGAGTGGATAGGGAGGTTGCAGTACGAACTTCAGCATAAGTTTGGTCAAGATTGGTTGGTTTGTCAGTACCCCCAGCGCAAGTAACTGAAGCTGCATAATTTTTCATTTTCAGTCTGTTTCCAAATGACAAGAAGCTGCTTTGAAGGAAAAAAGAAGCTGCAAAATATGTCAGTTTGTGTTGAGCTGCACTAGAGCGCATTCTGCTTATAGAGAAGGCAAAGAAAGGCAGTATGATGGTTCCACTTGACAGCAAAATTTTGCCCTCCTTTCTTTGGCAGAGGAGAGGTTCTTCATGAGAGAGGATGAGCAGCCTTCTGTCCCTTTATCTAGTGCCAGTCAATATTAATGACCACCTCACTGAGTCTTTGAAAAATTGTCCATGGAAGATGCAAAAATATGCATTTTATGATTTACTTGGAGACTCTAGATAAAAAGGCACAACAGAGCATAAGGGAAGAATCTGCAACTCACTTTAGCAATTCGTTTATGCATTACCATAGTGGTCACAAAACCCCAAGCCCTTACAAAACATTTCTGAAGGTATATCCCATGTTCATTAAGCTTGCAACATAGAAGCTTCCATGGGTAAGAATACAATAGCATCAAGAAGGATGAAAATAACACACAGTTAATACAACAGCCAACTCAGTTTGCCTTTCACAGTTAGAAGCATCATAAAATGGTTGTTAAATGAGATGGAAGTATAGTATCCTGCACATGAGTCCAGGGAAGTTGTTCCTTTGTATGAAAGTACATCAAACTTAACAAAAATTATTTACTAATTTTTTGAGAATGAGGTGGTTATAAAAAGATTGAGTGTTCTCTAAATATCAGCGAATGGACATTTAATTCCTAGAATTAAGGGATCTGATCTCAACTGCAACTGCATCATCTACCTGAAGTTACACAAACTTTATACAAACACCTGTGGTCCATACGCCAGCATCATGCCTCTGTGGCAAGAAAGGCCAATAGCATCCTGCATTAAGAGCAATGTTGCCAGAAGGTCAAAGGAAGCGATCATTCACCTCTGTTCAACACTGGTGACGCCATGCCTGGAGTTCTGTAACTAGTTCTGGGCTCTTTAATGCAAGAGAAACGCGGACATAGTAGAGAGAATCCAGTGAAGTGCCATGGAGATGATTAAGGAATTGGAGTATCTCTCCTATAAGGAAATGCTGGGAGAGCTGGGGCTGTTCAGCCTGGAGAAGAGAAGGCTCAGAGGGATCTTATCAATGCATGTGAACACCTGAACAGAGGGTACATGGAAGACAGATCCAGGTTATTTTTCGGTGGTGCCCCGTGATAGGACCAGAGGCAATGGACACAAACTAAAACACAGGAGACTCTCTTTAAACATAAAGAAACACGTTTTCACTGAGAGGGTGACCAAGCACTGACACAGATTGCCCAAGGAGGTTCTGAAGTCTCCCGGTTTTGAGATGTTCAAAAGCCATCTGCACACAGCCCTTGCTGCTTTAGCTTGAGCAAGGTAGTTGAACCAGCTGGTCTTTAGAGGTCCCTTGCAACCTTAACCATTCCGTGATTCTGCGATTCTGATTGTGAAAGATACAGCCATTAATTTGGAAGCACAGTTAAGAGACATGCAAATGTCTTACCTAAAATTAGTTTGATGATCAGTGTATATACAGTCCCTCAGACAGCAATATGGGCATGAATTCTAAAAGCTTGCTCTCTACCTCTTCTGACTCAGAAAAAGGATGAAATAATACACATGATCAGAATTTGCAGTTAAGATTATATCAATAAATTTAGATTACCAAATTAATATGATATCATTGAACCAGAGTTCATCTTTCATTGACCAGATACGTGGAGCTCTTGGTATGTTTCTAACCATAGCAATATTCTGATCTAGTTAGAAAAGATGTAAAGGATGAAGGCAAGTGTTCTTCCTGTAAATACCTTTTTGAAAGAGCAATTCTTGTTTTAAAACTTTCACAAAAATTTGACACAATGGAAGCACCTCAATCCCATAGTACCTAGGAAGAGTGACTGCTTCATGTTTTGTCTTTCAATTCCACTGCTGATGGGTTCTATTGTATGTAACAGTCCTATCATCGGATACAGCATCATGGACTCTTTCCATAAATCTAACATCAAAGGTATGACAAAATAAAAATATACAAGGCCTGCTTCAACTGGTTATTTTGTAGCTCAAGACAGCTTATTGGTCAGTATAATTTTGTACTGCTTGCATGAAACAATTGATGCACCAACACAGATATCCACACACAAAAAAAATCAGATCTCATAGTAGAACATGTCCTCTCAAAAATATTTTTTCTACTCAGTTTAATGAGATTTACCTTCAAAAGCTGGGGTTTAATTTCCTTTTTCTTTTTTTTCATTTTCTTTTTTTCTCCCTCCTCTTTTTTTTTTTTTTTTTTTTTGGGTTTTGTTTTTTTGTTTTGTTTTGTTTTTGATAGTGATAGCCTGGCACAGCTTGGAACATAGCCATCCTCTCTTGTTGCACTGTCAAGTGACCTGGCTAGTAACTCCAATCTTTTTTATCTTCTTCTGTATAGTTTATCTAATAGAGATAGCGAACAGTACATAGTTTATTAAAGCATTTGAATGCATGCCTCTTTTACCATAAGAGGCATTCCTTCCATGAGAAATGGCCTGCTTCATTGGGTTTAAAAGTTCTTCTTGCCAGGCAGACCAGGAGAGAAGCTACTTTTTGGCTGCTGCATCCTCTAACACCTTCTTCTGGATTGAAACACTGCGCACTGTTGCAGGATTGAGCTAGCTGGGCTGTTAGTCTGTGACAAAGGGGTATCACACTTTAAACTCATGAATTTCATGTAAGAAGGGAAAGTCTAATGCATGAACATACCCTGTCTGGTCACTGGAAGCTTGCTACGGCTACATGACCAAAGGCTGATATATCTTCCTCCCAGCGGGTGATAGAATTTCCTTATCCACTGGGCAATATATCGGGACAAAAGCATCCTCCCTAAGAAAAGAGCAGGTTTGGTTTATTTTTGTTTTTTTTTTTTTTCCAGGTGGTAATTGTTGCTCTTGATCTAGTAGCAGACCTCATTTAGGGTTTTTACTATCATCCATCCAATGTCCTTAGGTCTAGCAAGCTGTTTCTTTTATCATCCTGGTTTTGGTCTACTTATCTAGAACCTTCTTATGGGATAGAGATAGGGTCTGAAAAGTTTTTCCCTGCTTCAGCTTTTGCCCCAGCCTGTTCCGGATACTGATGGCAATGCCATAAATGACAAAACTGTATAATCTCGTCTCTTGCAGTTTTTCAATAAGCACTTGCTAGCTTTGGGGACTGGTCTTAGGCTGATGTATGCTGTCTTATGCATTTATTTCTGAATAATATTACAGACTTTAGACTCCCCAGATGAAAGCTTTCCTGCATGTGAGTAATCCATACTGTATACCTTCATGTCCTAAAGGCCTTAAGAGGTAGGAGCTAAGACTTATCCTTTCTTCTCCCAGTATGCCAGACAGTTTTCTTGATCTCTCTGAGGAGTTTATGCAGCTGATCAATATGATTGATGGGGAGGGAGGGTGAATTTTGGCTATCAGGTCACAGCTATGAATGTTCTTCTGGCCAATTCTTCTGTATAGAAACATCCATTAATATTGTTTGTTACAGAATAGACACTATGGAACAGAATTAATAGTTTCCCTCCAAAAATCTAAAGCATCAAGGAAATCCAATTGTCATTGTTGAATTCCAGTTTCTGGCAACAATACTAAGCATTTTTTTGCAAACTGTATTCTCTCTATTATATTTATGGTGATGGAAGAGGCTTTTAATGCTGGCTTCAGCTGCCATCAGCTGAAAAGTTATAAAGATCTTTCCATCTATTCTTTTTTTCAGATCAATTTGAGGTTGCCACTCAGCAATAAACTGAGTCTCGAAATAAATCTTATTTCTTCCTTTTTAAAGATCCCTTCCCACATTTCTTAAGCAATGGCACCAACTATTTTAATCTCTCCATTCTAAATAATTTGATTCATATGAGTAATGAATAATCCCTAGAAATTTAACAGTACTTGGATCTTAATTACCAAGAAAGCCATTGTATGAATTAGATTGGAATACTTTGAAGAGGAATTATCTACTATGCTTGACGTGGTATATAAGCCAAAAAGTTGACCCAATGGAGCCTGCTTTGCATACAATGAGGAATATAATAAGCATTTTTAGCTCCTTTAAAAATCAGATCTCAAGGATGCAAAATGCTTTGGAAAATCTACTCATACATTATTATGATTTATTTTGTTAATACATCAGAATTTCTGCTACAGTATTTGTTAGCACAGATGTCTGCACAAATCCCTAAACATAACTTCTGTTTCATTGTGTTTTCTCTTTACCTTTTGCTATTATGTTTTTTTCTTTGTGAATGCATTGCTTAATTATTCCATCCTCAAATGACTTCTTCACATCATGTTTAAAAAAATCCCAAAACCAAAACAATCTCTCTCTACCAGTCCTGAATTCTTAATATTCTTTTTTTTTTCATTAGTTGCTTCTGCACTATTATTTTCTCTTTTATCATTGCCATGAAAATATATTGTGTTTTACTCAATGCAAGCAACATATGTCATGTTTATCTTATCCTTTGCCAGTCCACTGGCAGAGAACATGATGGATCACACTTTTGCAACTGTAGACCAAGAAGCTAGATATCTTTGTGACCTCAAAATACACAGAAAACATGACATATAATTTACACAAATTTATGCTACTTGAATATATATCCATTTTTATTACTACACATAAATGCTAATTAAAGGCTCAGTCCTGCTCTGTACTGAGTCCCAGGGCTTGCAAAGCATTTGGATAACCCTGATAGCTGCCAGGAGACTAATCATATGGCAATATTGTGCTCATAGAATCATAGAATCATAAAATGGTTAGGGTTGGAAAGGACCTTAAGATCATCTAGTTCCAACCCCCTGCCATAGGCAGGGACACCTCACACTAGCCCATGTAGCCCAAGGCTCTGTCCATCCTGGCCTTGAACACTGCCAGGGATGGAGCATTCACAGCTTCCTTGGGCAACCCATTCCAGTGCCTCACCAGCCTTACAGTAAAGAACTTCTTCCTTATAGCTAAGCTGAACTTCAACTGTTTGAGTTTGAACCCATTACCCCCTGTCTTATTGTTGCAGTCCCTGATGAAAAGTCCCTCTTTAACATCCTTATAGCCCCCCTTCAGATACTGGAAGGCTGCTGTGAGGTCCCCATGTAGCCTTCTCTTCTCCAGACTGAACAGCCCCAACTTTCTTAGCCCGTCTTCATAGAGGAGGTGCTTGAGCCCTCATCCTCATGGCCTTGTCATCCTCAGACACAGTTAAAACTTTGCTATTGAAACTAGTTTTCAACTTTGACAGGAACATCCGTTTCCTGCAGTATCATTGTACGTTTTGTAACAGGACTTGAAGGTCTAATAGATAGTCCTGTTATTTGGAGTCCAGTGCAAAATACCGTAATGTAAATCTAAGTTCCACAGAGTGAAGAGGTTTGACAGGAAGAACAGGAGGGAATGAAGTAGCTCAAATAGGTGGTATGACATGCAAAATCATAGACTTGAGCAGGAGAGGGAGGTTTATAGCTGTTCATCCTAACAACAGACCTTTTTTTATTCTCTCCAAACAGGGGTTCTGCTGTGGCTGTCTTGCACATGATACAAAACTGAGATAAAAAACAAAGTCAGGGCTTTCCTGAGTTCATGAAAATCAAAAGAAGAATTCTCATTCATTTAACTATAGTTGAAGTGTTTCCAAACTTTGTGCAGTATTTTTCATTATAAGACATTATAATTACAGTAAATCTTCACAAAATAATAGTACATCACTATGCAGTACAAAATAATGGAGAATAAAGGTAAGACCTGCATGGTTGTTATAATAAATGTTCATTAGTATATAAGCATATAATAAATGTTCATATATATGTAAAAATATATATAGGCTTAAGTTAGCCTTTTCTCTTTTATATAAGCGAAAGGGAGGGATCAACATATTCTTTGAATTACAGTACCAACTGTGATGAAAATGCTGTTGAATACTTGCTTGGTTTCTGTATTGTTCATTTTGAAGTGGTCTGCCATTATTAGCTTGGCTAATATTCCTAAAAATATTGCACATCAAAATAAACCGAGATTATTGTAACATTATATTATTATAAACAATGATTATTATGACCATCCAAGCATATTAAAACCAATGTACTCCTATTAAAAAAAAAAAGAAAAAGCACAATATAAAATTTGACAAAATTTTGTAATAAATGAAAAATTATTATTAATTTATCTAGTTTGCCATATTAACATGTTGAACATGATAAACATATTTAGTATTTAAGATGACATAATATGAAAATTCCATAGATATTTGCTGCAAATTAGATTTAAGTCTGCAAGCATGGTAACAGTGTCTGACAGTTGGGCATGATGTTGGACAAGGGAGACAAATATACTCTGCTCTTCATGAGTTGATTTATACTACATAAGGAGATCTAAAGGAGGAATAGCATTACTTAGAGATGTCATGCAGAAAAGGAGAAAAAAAGAGAAGGCAAATTAATGGGTAGCAGCATGGCATCAATTTTCACTGGACTTTTATGACAATAAAGAAATTCCTTTACTAGAAAAGTAAACACATTTCTTTGTCTAATTTACAGTGAGACAGCTACAGAACCGCTGGGCATTTATCTAGGGAATAAAGCTGAAGCTAAAAGGAAGAAACTACAAATACATGATTTTTCATTTCTCACCACACTCATTAGATATTATTTTTCTTTAGACTAACTTTTCATTTGGAAAAGACTGATCAAGCAACGAGGAGTCTCTACAGACCTTTGCAGTTAGCAGCCACACTTTAACAGCCCTATCTTGCCTGAACAAATCACTCTTCTTTCTCTGAACACTTATTCCTTCAAGAAGAATTTCCAGCTCTTTCAGCTGGACCCTCTCATTTCTTCTGCACTGGGATGGGACGTTTCCTCCACACTTTGATTTCCCCTTGTCTGTTTATTGTTATTTGTTTACTGCTTTGCCACATAGAGCTGTCTGCCATATTTTTCACCTTTGCTTTTTACTCTTGCTCAACTTTTAGCTTTCCCAAACACCCACTCTGTACTGCACTTTTTCCTGTCAACATTTCTTCAATCTAGGGGAGACAATTACACCCACATTTCTTTTCGCAGTTTAGGCATCTTGCAGTAACTTGTCTCTCACGCTACCCTTGATGAGTGCTAGCTTCCTTTTCCATAATCAGTTCTCTCCATAATTATTTTTCCTTAATCAGTTGTCTGACTACTATTCCCTTTCTACCAATCGTGATTGTTCCCATCATCTGACATTGACAGTTGGCCCCACCTTGCTTATACCAGGAGCTTCCACTCTCCGTTTTTTTGACACCCACATACTCCTGCTAAAATAAGTATTAACCTGAGTAGCTAGCACAAAAAGCCAGTATAGATTTGGACAGGTGGTGGGTGTCTGCCAGGCTACTTCCATTAAGAGCAGTCACCCATCCCCTTCTGCTGTGCGCGAAGGGCTGCAAGAAGAAGGCAACAAAGGCAGATTCTTCTTTGAAGTGCACCTGCTAATGCCTGATGTGGCAAAACTTTGGATCCACTGTTACTGATCACATTCTTTTTCATCCCTGACTTCGTATCAGTTCTGTCTGTACTGTTTTACCAGCTTATATTTATCAGATCTAACCAGGTATTGAGAAAGTAAAATTATGGGTATTTGTCCTTGCCAGCAAGTCCCAAGACCGATACCATTGTCCCACACCATCTCTGTATGAATTTCCTTTTGCACATCTCTCTCACTAGATTGTAATGGTCCAACCCTGACACATGCTGCATCCATGCTGGTGATGGTGCCTAGTGAGATAGCCTATCTTTGAAATTTCCTTTCCTGTTTTACTGTCATCCTGAAATGTCATGGGGATATAAATGCCTCACGCTTTGTACCTGGCTGGGCACTTGGGCCAGACAGATGAAACCAGAAAAAAGGTCTCAAAAAGTTGTACTTGGGAGGTTTGGGCTTAGATTGGGTTTAGTATTACACAACATTGGTGAAGAACTTATTCTCTCAGCCAAATAAACTTATTCTCTACCTGATGGTGTTCAACACATGTCCCTCATAAATTTCCAGATGAATTCAAGTCTCTTGCATATATTTGCCAGCAGACACTGGAATATTTAGCAGATATTACTTAAAAAAACCCCACTAATTGGAGGCTCTCTAATCACTGTCTTAAACTGGATCTTGTCTTTGTGGGATTTTCAGCATAGATTTGACAAAAGACAGCCAAATACAACACCAAAAATATAGAAACCACACATTGTCCTGCACACCAATGTCCTGCAAAACAGTTTTTTTCTTAAAATCTTGCAGACCCATCACTTCTTTCATTCTGGAGATAAGGTACAAGTGCTGATGCAATCAGCAAGCTAAAAGCAAAGTTGTATCTCATGCACTAGCAATCGACTGGAGAACTAAAAAAAGTAGTGCTTAAAACAAATAGAACAGAAGAGTTCAGTTTTTGACTGAACTGCCCCAGCTAGGCTTTTTCCTGCTCAGCTTGGAAACCCTCTGAAGAATTCCTTAACTGGGCAGCCTGCAACTGGCTAACCATGTCTTTACCACTTCAGTTAATAAGGACCTAAAAATGTGACTATAGCCATTACCTGTATAGTCCAATTGAAAAATTATCAGGCAGACTGAGCTTGATTGTAAATTTTATATGCAATTTATAGCATTATTCAGTGGCAGAAAATAATTTTCTGTGTGTGTGTATTACTATGAATACTGACAAAATACCTGTTAAGTTAAGATTTTCAAAAAATGGTAATTCTAGATCTTCGACATGAACCCGTATGGCTCTTCTTACACTGTTTTGCAGCTGTATCCTTTCCTAAGCTAATAGGATACCCAGCTGGGTACCTTGTTAATTGGGAATAGGTTCTCACAAGTTTAAAATGGAACTCTTTGCAATGCTTCATTTTGTTTAAAAATTGTTGCTTGTTTCTGAGAATAGCCTCTGTCTGCAGTTAATTTCCTTTAAGAATGTTCACGCTACAAGTGTGAAAACCTGTATGGGAAAAATGCTGAGTTGTTTTAAGAGCACTGGCTATGCGGTGGTGGGTGGTATGTAGTTACAAGCTGCAGCAATCTGCTGGGTTTCAGAGGCCTCAGTTTCACAGGCAACCATTTCACTCTTGACACAAAACTTTCTCACTTTTTTCTTCTTTTTTACCCCTGTTAAAATCAAAGCAATTATCTTTTCAAGCCATTGATAGTCTCAAGCTATTTCTGAAAAATGGACAGATGCATATTTTAGGGTTTGGATACATGTCCACTCTATGTGGATACCAACACCAGCAAAAAAAGAGCAGCTATTTCTTTCACTCCCAGTTTTCCCTCTGTCCTGGGTTCAGCAGTAGCAATCATTTTCTCCTTCTTAGTAGCTGGTGCAGTGCTGTGTTTTTGGTTTTGGTCTGGGAACTGTGGTGGTAACACCGATGTTTGTGGCTACTGCTTAGAATGTTTAGACTGAGCAAGGACATTCTGAGCCTCCTGCTCTGCCAGGGAGGAGGGGAAGCCTGGAGGGAGCGGAGACAGGGCACCTGATCCAAACTAGCCAAAGAGGTATTCCATACCACAGCACGTCATGCCCAGGATGTTACGGGCAGTTATCCGGAAGGGCTGGAGATTCTTCGGGGGTGGGGCTGGGTATCGGTCGGTGGTGAGCCCTTCTGTTCTCTTCTCTTGTTATTTCCTTTATCATTATTATTATTGGTGGTAGCAGTAGTGA
>WYDI02015736.1:0-14333 GCA_009867235.2 Psittacus erithacus | reverse complement strand
AATGCTCCATCCCTGGTGGTGTTCAAGGCCAGGTTGGACAGAGCCTTGGGTGACATGGTTTAGTGTGAGGTGTCCCTACCCATGGCAGGGGGATTGGAACTAGATGATCTTAAGGTCCTTTCCAACCCTAACTGTTTTATGATTCTATGATTGCAAGTTAAAAAAACCTTTCTTTTAATAGCAGATAAGCAGTAAAGTTAAGACAGTTACTGCAACTTAAGGAGGATTTTGCCTGTGGTGAAACAAATTTTTGATAGTTACTCTGAATTTGAGATGCAGGCCACAGAAATAGTGGAAAAATATTAAGCTGCTTCTATTTATTTTATTGTCAGTGGAGAATCTATTACTTATCTTATTTGGAAAAAAGTTTCCTCCATGGACTTATGCATTTGAAATGGAACATGAATTTTGAATAAACAAACATGCAAATGCTTAAGCTTAAATAAATAGACTCATGAGAATACAATCCTTACCTTATGTAACTGAATGTTTGTTTGAAATGGCTAGTGTATTCCAACCTGTAAGATGTGTTTTGCTGTGTTAAATTAAACAAGCAATGAAATAGGTGAAGTTAAATAATGCAGGGCCACTGGTAAATTAAAGCAGAGGAGAGTATTTTTCATATGCTTTGAATATTTTTCAAGGCATTAAAATATTTCTTATATTACATTGGGAGGAAATTTTCTATGTGAGAGTGAAAGGGGATAGTCAGAATGTGGTGCAGTGGGGATTTGAACTCCATGGCTCAAGGGGGATTGCTCTAAGGTACCCTAAGACTTTTGAAATACTTTTTTCCAGGCTATCCTTTCTGTATGACCATACATGGCTTACTCACTCAATTTTGCCTTTAGGCAATAGAGAAAAAAGAAAAACATGTCATTAAATGGTTCCTGAGTGGCAGGCATATGATGTTATGTGAGAAGTGGGACCACATGGGAGCCAGAGCTAAGGGGAGAAGAAGGACTTCCAGTGAATTGTGTTTGGCCCTGAGCTTGTATGACTATTTTTAAAAAGGCAGGGCAGATAAGAAATGTTAGTGTCTTAAATATATGCTTAGCTGTCTTCATGATATCAGCGTAGCCTTGTTTGTTTGCTGATGAATTACATGATTAATCAACACAGCACCTATTTCTAATACCATGCTGAAGGTTTATTTCAGAAGTTTGTGAGCAGAAGACAGTTTAGTGTTTTAGCAACATCTTAAATCTTTAGTTTAAATCCACGTTTGTGGTGTGGAGTCAGCGTACTAGTTTGTGAAGTCTGCATTAAACTGGTGTAACAGAGTGGTAGTCAGGTCTATTAACCTTAGCCAGATTTAGTATTTTCTTTTATTGAGATTTTTGTATAGAGAGATGCAGGTTTTCACGCTGCTGTTTTTTTAGATTTTGAGACAAATGGCAGTAAGAAATGTATTCATTCACTACAATCAAAAGGATTTCATACTGTTCCAGGTTTGTGGGATTCCCATGTAAAAAGACTGGACACCAAACAATGTAAACAATCAAATGCTCTAGTCTATTTATTCAGTTATTAGTGCAAAGCAAATATATGTATATATATTCATGCAAAGCAGGTTACATGCATACTGATCCCTGGCTGCATGAGATACTGCCAAGCAGGAGAAGGAGGTGGAACATGTTGCCCGATCAGAGGGCTGGTAGGCAGTGTGTTGTCAGGGCGTCCCCCGAATCAAGATGTGCATCTGGCCTTCTCACCCATCCATCCCTGTACAGGTCCTTATATCCCCCTTTGGGTTGGAGTGGAAAATTACCAGTTGCAGCATCAGCGCACATGGGGCCAGCGTGTGAGCAGATGTTTACTGGTATAAGACTCCCTTTGGCTAACAGTGTTGTTAACTCCCCTATTTTTAAGGTTATGTTCCCACAGCCCAACAATACTTTTCTATTTCTGTGTGTTTCACCAGGAACCATTATCTGTTGTCACTGACACACATACTACCACCTAACCATCTAACAAAACTGTAACATTGCCTTAGAATTAAAGCTATTGATATGTAAATGAGAAAGGTGGAAAAGAACTGCCTCCTTGCCACATAGCCTTATTTGAACTTTGGTGTCTTTTGGTACCACACCTAGTTTATCATGTTGTTGCTATTAACTAAATCTGCAGTCAGGAGCAACTTACATAGTTATCAGCAATAATTTGCAGAATTGCCTGAAAATTAACTTCCTTAGGGTTTGCTTTAATTTGTTCATTCACATCAAGCAATTTCAACAACACTTGCATTAAAGAAGTGGTATTTATCTCCCATCCTGTTCTGGACAGCTTATTGTGTGCAGTTTGACTAATCTTGTAAATCATGTTTGTATGAAAATTCCATTTTGTATCAAAATCAGTGAATACATTTTAGGAAGAATGCAGATGTGATAACAGCCAACAAAGCTGAAAAGGGTGGACTGTGAAACAGCAATGTAATAACTATGCTCAATTTTAAGCAATTGCTTATAATCCTGTGGCTTTCCATAAGTACTAATACAGCTGATTTTGTCACTTACTGGTTTTGGATTCTAATTAATGTAATATAATATATTCAGAGTGCTAACATAAGTGATAATTTCAGCAAGAACTGAAATATTCTCTATAGCTGTGGGGATAAGAGCTAGTCCCAAAGTCTTCTAATAGTTTGCAAATTTTCCAGAGGCCAAACCTCTATAGGCGTTTATGAAGGCAATCCAACTGAATTAGACTGTTACAATGTGGTAAAGGAAAAGAGATTAAGGAGCACTTAAATGGTGGAAGTTATGCTGTGACCATGAAAAACTAGGGAAACTAAACCAGATTGAATACCGGGCAACTGTCACTCCTCGAAAAGTTCTACAAGTTGTATGCTTCCTGGAGAAGAGTTGCATTTCAGGCTGAAAATGAACAATATGGACCTGAGTTGTAAAGAGAGTGATTCCTTTATTTGCTGTAGAAGCGAACAGAATGTTTCCAGTGAACTTTTTTCCTTTTTTTCAGCGGCCTTTTCATGAAAAGTATTAATATTTAATATTTTAACCATTTTGTGTATTCATGTAATATTAATTGAAAACTCATAGTTATTACTCCAATAGTCAGGGTCATTGTACAATGCAATGACAGTCAAAGCTGCTTTTTAATGTTATTTCTGACCTTTCATTTTCATAGAAATTCAAAATAATTTTATTACAGTGGCAATGTTTCAAAACATGTCTTGTTTTGAAAATTGTTTCTTTTGAAAAGAAACATTTCTTGTTCATTCACATGAAGCGACTTTCATTAAGGAAGTCTGCACTTCATTAAGAAAGACTGTCCTCCATTTTAATTTGAAAAGAAGCATTTCTTTTGAAAACAGTGGGTGACAGAACTGGCACAGGTTTCCCAGAGTGGAACATGAACATAATCCGTAGTAAGTTTTTCTAGGTGACCTTGCTTGAGCAAGCAGGTAGCAAGATGATTTCCAGAGGTCACTCTCTATCTCAGCCATTCAGTGATTCTGTGAAATGTCCATTAATTGGACAGCATTGTTTCAGAGCACTCAAAGTAACAACATCTAAGTACCTGCTGGTCCTGTACTACAGTTCTTTTCTCTGCTTTTTACAAGCCACTTAGGGTTTTGGGTTTTCATCTTTCATTTGTCCATCTCTTTCTGTCTCTTATTTTTTTCTGTGTGCCCATAATTTTAGTTTCGTTTCCTGATTTTTTGCTTTTATTGAAATGTATCTTCTGTCTTACACTGAATGCAGTAAGTCTTATGTCTCTCTCTGACAAAGAATTTGAAATTTCCTGCTGTGAAAAACCAGGCCCGTCCTTGCAAGTTTAATTCTTGATTGTTAAGAGCTTCAGGATTTGTTGCCTTGGGAATTAAGGTTCTATCCCAAGCTCACTGAAAATTAGTGACAAAGTTTAAATGACTTTAAATGCACTATCAATCCATCACAAAAGGCAGAAAGAGAGTCATACAGCATAGGTTTCTTGTTCCCAATAGCAAAATTTCATTTAGTGTAAATCCCTTTTTGCTTTTTTCCTTAATTATTTTTCTTTTCCAGGACATCCTTAAAATTAGAAAAAGAATCATGCAGTGGTCAGCTTCCCAGAGAAACTAATGAAGCTTGCTACTGAATAATTAATGAAAATAGGTGATATCAAGACTTCTAAAAGTTACAGTCTCCATTCCAGGCTTATTATAATATGTTCAAATAATAGAAAATAATATCAAGACTTTCCAACTACAGTTTAATTATGCTTTTAATATTACCATAGCTTTACTGCTTTGTCAGTACAGACTTGTCGGTCTTAGAAGTAAAATTAATTTGTTTGTACTTCTGATTCTGTTTGTTTCAATAATTTGCAAAGTGTGAACCTAATCAGACATTCAGCTCAACAGATTTAATTTTTTCAGCAGAGCAAGCACCCTATGATACCTGATGGGCCAAAATAGACATTTCATTAGTTTATATTCTGAATGCACACAGGATAAATGATTATAGACTCAGTGCAGTGTGAAATATCTAACAAAAAGTATAGTTTCCCAGAGAATACTTGAAAGGGCAGTATAATACCTTTGCAAATTTATTTACAGAGCTGGATTTTGTTGTGTCCTGTAAAAGGATGAAGAGTTGAAAGAGAAAGTTGTAAGAGTTGTTCTATATTTACCTCTCTTTTCCTTCTACGTGGCTAATACGGCAACAGAATATACACAGATGCAAAGAATATGCCTTGAAAATGAGATAAATGCAACCAAGATAAGGCAAAACTTATCTTTGTGAAACAAGCTTCTGTTTATTTTCCTCAAACTGGCACAACTTGATGTTAGAGATCATTTGTTCTAGAAAATTTCTGTGATAGTTTCTGTAGTTAAATCTATGTGAAACACTTATTATTTTAAGACAGATATATCAGATAATTTAGTCTGATGGTCTTTATAGCTTTTAATAATTTTATAGGCATCTGCCTATTCTAACTTAGAAATTTACTGTAGACTGTTGCGACTTTTAGATATCTGATGATCGCAATACAAACCAGTGCTGCTTTTAATGAAGCATTCTTTCAGTATTACAATTCCTTTACTTTATGCCATTTTAGGATCTTTATTCACTCCTTGTTTCCTGTAGGAAAGCACTGAATAATACACTATTCAGAGTAGACCTACTAAGCAGCCAATAGATTTGTCAGCACTAAGTAATTACTTACAAAAGCAAGACCTTCCAAATAAGGGTTTGGACTCTGCTGTAACTCTTTGTTCTTGTGCATAGCAACACTAAGAAGTTTTAAACAGCAGATACCCTCAGGATTTAAGATTTATGTGCACGTGAATGCACCTTAGCTTCCCATACAATAGCTAAATGTATATTGCATCAGTTAGTCCACAATAATTATGTATGTTCATACTCTGACCGCTGGGTAAATGCAACATCACTATTACTGTGGTTGATCTGCTTCACGTTTTCTGCAGAACTAGAATGTGAAAACAGACTGTAACTGACAATTTGCTGAAGTATTGTCAGTTGGCATCCTAGCTTTTCTCAGGGGCAAAGGGCAATATATGTTTGGAACCTGTGCCTCTACTGATACCAGCTTAAAAGCAATTGAGAAATGCTTTAACTTTGACTGGGCTATACACCATCAGCAACCTGCTGTCAAAGATTTTTCTGGTCTCAGCTGGTGTTGAGTAGCACTTGGCTACAGGAGAGAATCTTCTAAATTTCTAAACCGGAAGAATGTAGGGCTATTTTGGCATTACTGTTTTAAAATTTTCTTTGTTTACTTAGACTGAGACAATCCAGTTTAGTTTCTACAGATGGCTGTATACTAAAATGAAAAATAACTCTAGGAGGTTTGTTAGCTGAGTCCTGGTTCTGACTTGGAGGACACATTCATTTTATTTGTTTACAGTTGTACTTTGTTAAGGGACCAAATTTTGTCCCTGTTCAAATTAGTGAGAGTTTTGCCATTAGCTTTAAAGTATCAGGATATGGTGCTGTGAGAATTATAACTCTAAGAGCTTGGGGAGGGGGGCGGGGGGAGATAGGATGATGTAATAAGAGGGTGAATGAGGTCTCTTGCAAAACAAAAATTTGGTAGCTTTAAAAATTTAGAGCAAAAAAGTACCTTCTGTACTTGCTTGACACTTCCAGTTCTCTAAAGAGAGAGACTGAATTATTCAGCAGTTGCCTTGGTTGCAGAAACATACACCAAATAAAATTTTGACTGTCATCTTAAGCTGCATCTTAAACAACTGTGAAGAAATGTACAGTTCTTGGTAGAACTCCAGTCGATTTCAGCAAAGTGGTTTCTCCTTTTCTTTTCTTTTCTTTTCTTTTCTTTTCTTTTCTTTTCTTTTCTTTTCTTTTCTTTTCTTTTCTTTTCTTTCTTTTCTTTTCTTTTTTTTCTCTTTTCTTTTCTCTTTTCTTTTCTTTTCTTTTCTTTTCTTTTCTTTTCTTTTCTTTTCCTTTTAAATTATATAAATATCAGTCTTTATGCATTATTCGTTGTCATGGGTCTGGAAGGTTCAAACTGGATGTAGTAGCAATGAACAGTGTGTAGTGTATTTATTTTAACCTAATAGTTTTAGTATGGGACAGAACTTGTAATGATAAAAACTTTGGGCAAACAGTTGAAGTAGCAAATGTGTATCTCTGTGTGTGTGTACATATATATTCATAGTTCCAGTCAGTACTTTATGCAAAGAAAACTGTTTCTCTCTACCGTGCAGTTATTTGATAGATTACTTCTGTATGTTTAGGCTGGAAACAGTAGGCAGAATGTATGTCTTCTCTTCCCTTTAAAGTGCCTACAGCATGGAAGATACTATAACCAATGACATTTGAGCTTTGCAAGATGCAATGTAAAGTAAATTCATTACTATCTTTGTAGATCCAAATACTTTTTAATGATTTTACAAAACTGCAGCAGCATCTGTTATGTACACATCTAGGGAATTAAGATAAAAATAACCTCCTAATTACATTTTTGCTGAATCTTTTACAGGGTATTTATAAACTGCAGGGGGACAAGGTGTCTCTGTATCTTCTGCTGTCTGCATAAAACCTGGTAGAAATGTCCTGCAATGTTAGCTACTCCAGCATTGCATCTGTGCTGTAATTTATTTTCAGCTGAGAGAAGGTAGAGAATATAAAGCAGGATTTTATTTTTGATTTCAGTCTTACTAGTCAGTTTGACAGTGGGAGAAAAACTTCCCTTACTCTGTTATCTTTTCAAGGTTTTATGGTCAAATAAGGCTTTTAATACAGCCATGTGTGTTATGTTTATGTTACAGTTGTTTAACTCCTTGAATAAAATGTGATTAGGATCTGATTTTCCTGTAAATCAAAACCTTATTATATTGCTAGAGAGATGTAAAATACCATTCATCCAGGATGAATGTCCTCTGTGGCATCTGTGTAGACTTCTACATTTAAAACACCCTTGTAGTTAAACAAAGAAATAGTTAACGGCTGGAGTCGCATTCTGTTACTGAGGAGGACAAAACTCTGGAGGACTTCTCTCTCATCATTACTGTCTTGCAGGTGCAGGAAGGCCATGGTGGGGTGTGTGCACAGCTGCATCTTGCATTTACTTTGTTGAGCTTTGCACTGGTATTCTGTGGTTCTTTGGGGTCATTCTGGTTTGAAGCAGATTGGATAGAGAATGTTAAATTTCATATTAAACATAGCTCTGAGGCTGCAGGTGAGGGAAAAAATTGTACACTGTTCTGAGGTGTTCACAAGGCATACAGCGAAATAATGTAGAAATGGTGTGTGTGGATATGAAAGCATGTTTTTACTTTGCTGCTTCTGCTTTAGAAAGGTGAAAGTCTTTTAACTTAAACTCTGTTTTTGTGAGAAAATGTTGTTATAAGGAGAAGTAAACTAAAACTTCCCATAGGATTTCTTGATGTAAATAGTTTGAATTAAAATCTTGAAATACAAAGTAGCACAGAAGTAATGATAATACTCCTTGGATAAGATTAGGGCTTTATTTAACTCTGCTTTGAACATACTTGCTTCTATTTTTTTTATAGTTTTTTAACTTACTGTTTCACTTAGCTTCATGTCCTATTTGGCATTCTTAGCTGACTGCTATAAGGATTTAGTGGGAAAACAGTTTTCAGTCTTAGTAAGTCAAACCCATTTTTTTTCTGAATGTTTAGAAGAACTTTTATTCTCAAAAAGTAGTTCTTCAGGCCAGATTTCTGCTTTCCAGTTCTCTGTCATTTTAACTTCAGAGTAATCTGAAGTCTCAGCCATTATGGATTTCTTCTAAAAAATATTTCTAGTCTAAATGCTCAAATTTTCTGAATCATTTAATTGATGGAAACTTGCATTACTTTATTCGTTATTTCTGGGAAATCTGCTGATTTTTTTTTTTTAAGCAATATGTGATAAAGGCTTAAGATGAAAAGTACTCATACATACCTAAATTTTCAATCTTACCAATATAGCTGCTACATTCTCTAGGGGCATATGGAGTCATTATGCACATACACACCTTTATACATTTAAGTAATTGTGTTTGCTGTAGTGGGACCATTACCTGAGTCAGGCTGTTTGGCTTCTGTAAAAGTCTTTGCAGGACTTTGATCAGCCCTCAATGAAGTCTTTATAGTGTGGTTCTCATTGAACTTAGTGAACTTTTTATTTTCAGCATTAAAAAAAAATATTGGGATGAAGTTTCTTGGGATCCCAATGGATTATAATGGTCTGCATTTTCTAATGTTGCCCTGCAGCCTGCACTACAGACAAAATGATATTAGACCTACTCTGACATGAGTCCTGAACAGAAGTATACATGCACAGAATTACAGCCAGGAGGCTGCAAAAACCTAAATTGCATCTAGAATATTGTGGGAGGTAGAGGGGAGGGGCATGTAAGGTCTCAATTCCTTAGTATAGATTCCAAACCCATTAAGCCAACCTTCAGTCTGTTCAATATTCTCAGCTCTTTAACTGTCATGTTAATAGCTTATGTTGCCTAGTTCTGCAGTACAGTGACTCATATTTTTCTTTCATTGTGGATACATTCCGCTTGACCTGACTTAAATGATCCTGAATTTGACTATACCAAAATTTTCAATACTCATGCCATAATAAAATCTGGATGTAATTAAACTGAACTTCTGTATTCCTAATGAAGCAGCACTGTTACTCTGCATGTGTGATTTTGTTATGCATTTCTAGGCATGTTAAATAAATTCTAGTATATTAAATAAATTCCAAAGTCATTATAAAGATTAGGCTAATAACAAACTTGAATCCCACTACTGTATATTATAGTACTGAAGAAAGGTTTGCGTAGGATGAGAATGGAAGAACAGAAGAAGCAGGATTACAAAATATTTCTTCTAACTGGGTTGATAAGTAAGATGTTGTTCTGATGGGAAAACTAATATTCTAGTGATAGGCTCTTAGTGGGATGCTTTCCATATGTGAAGACAAAATTAGATATTGTTTAGACACTTTTTTTTTTCTTTAATTAGGGTGAAATTGATGGAGACAGGAGATGGAACATTGCACAGGGCTAGTATGTTTGGTGCCTTCTGAAGTGGCTAAAACATGGGACTACACTGAACTCCTAAGTTCCCTCTGTAAAGAAACCTCTTTTCAAAATTAACAATAAAGAGTAACTAGAAGTGTTTATAATTTCTTAAGGATGTACAGAGAGACTAGATTTTGGTCTGTCTGGTTTTCTTGGTTTACAATTGGCTGAATCAATAGTAAATAGTAAATGTATGCTACATAGGGGTATTGTCTGGACAGCACATGTTTTATTTCCTGTGTTCAAAGAATGCTAGAGTCTAATTAATGCCTCAGAGGTTAAAGGGAGGATTTCAGTGATCATGTCGTTTACAGAGGGGAACTAGAACTCTAGAATTCAGTAATTTATTCAATATTTCAGATAGTTTAACATAACTTTAATGCCAATCTTATTTCAGACCCTATGTTGGCAGAATCTGTGACAGCCTGCTTATGAAAGTACTGCAGAAGGGCAGTAAAAAAGATTACCCATGTTGTATGGTCTTAGGTGAAATATATGTTTAGAAAAGACATCAAGAAATCATATAGTCTATTCCTTTTCTCTAGGGCAAGATGAGCTATTCATACAGAATTTGTGACAGAAACCTGTCTGGTCTGTGGCAATGGAGAATCACAACCTTGCTGGGCAGCGTTGTCTTGTACTTCCCTATTCTTTCCATTGTCGTGTTTTTATGTAGCCTGATTTTAAACACACCCCATCCCCTTTGCATTTGAAACACATTATTTCTTGTCTGTCTAAGCAGGACATGGAGATTTGTTAATTTCATAAATTTGACATCTTGTCTCCTCTCATCCTTTCCTGTTTAGACTATAGAATGCTTTGTGCACTTAGTCTTTCTGCGTGTCATGCATTGTATCCTTTTAGGATTTCAGTGCTCACATCCATTTGTATTTTTTTGAAGTCTGGTTCTCCAAGTGAGACACATTACTGCTGAACAGCTTGGTGGATTAAGCTGGCCGTATTTAATGTTCCAATAAAGACCAGCTTAAAATTACTTTTAGTGGGATATATTCCATAGCTGGTGCAATGTTTAATGAAGAAAATGTATCTGAAGTGGCTGCATCCTTTATTGGATTCTTTTCCACATTTTACACTATTTTGTGGCCTTTATTGTTTTGAAATTTCCATTAAAAATACTATCTTAAAAAAGTTATTTCAGAAATTTTATTTAAATACTCTTTGATGTTTTAATTAAACATTTTGCTTTATTTCTATGTAAAAGTGCCTATTGATGTGGTACTATGAACTCCTTGTTCTTTATATTAAGAAGCCAATCCCTTTTTGGTCCCTTTTAAATTCTCATGGTCTTATATCTTTCTTCCCAAGTAGTGGAAATATTTTTACTGTGTAATGTCTGTCTAGCCAGTGTATATGATATTAAAGACTGATTTTATGGGTCTTCCCAATGCTTCAGAACCAACATGCCACCATTTAGCTTGCATACTTTTTTCAAAACATCTTATTTTTGTAATATATTTGTCTTTTCCCAGGTTTGAGTTTAACAAGCAGGTATATGAGATCAGCTGGGGAAACAAAATGCAAATATGCTGAAGTGTTTGACAAAAAATCAGACATCAAAGGAGGTAAATAGCTGTCTTCTCCCTAACATTTGAAAAAGCTTGCAGGTTGACATCACTGCAAGAATTAGCACATCTGCAAAGCTGGCACTTCTGTATAATTCTAACAACATGCAGAAACAATGAAACTGAATATTCAGATGCTGGTAACTGCAGTAGATTTTCATAGAATCAGAAACTATTTTCTGCAATGTCATTATTCATTCATTTGTACATTCTGCTTGATGGCAGTACTAAACCAAAGTAAAAACCATTAATCTTGGGCAAAATTCATGATAGAATCTAGAAACCATATTCAGCCAGAACAAAAGCGAACAGCACTGTGCCAGGACCTAATTCAGCCTGTTGCGTCTGTGGGCCTGTTGGCACTGCACTCCAGAGGGCGTTCAAAGGAAAGGTTTTCTCAAGAGCTACAGTCCAGTTCTTTTTTCTTAAAACAAACAGTGAGAAAGAAAATGCTCTTCACATTCACAGCCCAACAGCTCAGTCGGTTTTGACTTTGTCGTCACCTGTTTCATAATAAGCCAAGCAGACTGTGCTAAGCTTTCCCCTCTGAATACTTTGCTACTTCCAAAAGAAACTTTTTTGCCAACTTAGACTTCATAAAAAACAATCTTCAGGTGGAGGGGGCAGTTGTTTGCGATGAACAACATTTCAGAAACTGTATGTTGTTGGCTGGCAGAAATTACATTTTCTTCCCCCTTTGATTTTTAATCTTTATTTCAGTCGCTCTGGAATTTAAGGAAAATTTGAAACGCTAACATGCTGGAACAGGACGAATGAGAGCAGTATACGTTTCACTCTGTGTTATCTCATTCCAGTTTCCTTTGACTTTTCAGCAGATTCTGATGGAGATGTCAAATGTTTCTGGAATTTATGTGGATCACAGAACTAACATAATGCATGCCCAATAGATAATGCTCAAGAAACTCCTCCTCTTTGTGGGTAGTTAAAGTTTGTGAGCAGTGGCAGGGCTTAGCAATAGTGTTGACAATAGTTTGCAAGCAGTGGCAGGGCTTGACAATGGTTAGCAATAAGCAGCAGGCCGCAGTAGGCCAAAGGTTAGAGTGAGCTAAGGATGCTTTGGAAAAGTAAAACTGCTGAAGCTGGGAAATCAGCAAAAGCAAGAACGGGCAGTGAAGCCTCAGGAATGAGGAGGTAGCCTTGAGCTAGGAAACTAAGTAACAACGCAAGATTCACTGTAGCCTGTAAGCTTTGCACCAATCAGCAGCTTGTCGCTAAGGGCAGTTGAACCAGAAGCAAGCACGAATCGTGTATAAATAACCCTGTGTAAATGCAATAAAATGGCATTCGCTTGATCACATTGGTCATCTAAGTGTTGTCCGTGACTCCCGCACTGACACCTCTTCACATTAGAACAGTCTTATCTTGTTTGGTAGCACATTGTGTTTTAGTATCAAAGACAGGCTCTGTTCTGAAGAGATATTAAATATTACTAAACATATATTATATGATCAAGGTGACTTTGTGATTTAAAGGAAAAAAACAATTCAGAACACTTATTAACCACTTTATCATCAGACACTGTAAATTATGCTATGCTCGATGGATCTATTTTAGTTTTGTTTTTTACAATAGCTAACCCCATAAAATCAAGGTACTTCTGGACATATGTGCTTATACAGTTGTTTATCCCATTTGTTATTTTCTAAGAGTTATTTTCTAAGGGGGGCCTCCCATTGCCAGATCCATATAGTAATCTGAATTCCTCCAGCTACTTTCAAAAGTTTAAAGAGACTGTACCATACTGCAAGGAGTTCCTCAATAGTCTGAGTTTTACACTTCCTGCCTTCTGAAACAGAAATGTGATCCTTTACAATACTCAGTGTTCCTTAAGTTTCACCCAAAGGTTCTGAAGTGTGCAGCACAAATAGATGTGGAAGATCCTTTCACACACTTTCCTTCACTTTGCTAGTGAACTGTTTCATTTAGATTTTTCTTTTATTGCCAAGCCCCAGTAGTCAACACTATACTTCAGTTTCTGCAATATCATTAGATGCCAATAACTGACCAATTTATAGCAGTAGGTGCCCTAAAATACTGTAAACCTCACTGGTATCTAATTATTTACCTGAAGCCAAATTCTACTGTTAAACCCATGATGACATTTTTCAAGTACTAATTTTCACAATAGGTATTTGCTGCGGCAAATAACCAAGCTGCTAATCTTCAGATTCCCTCCCACTATCAATTATTTTGACTCTCTAGGACATCAAAGACTGTGATTTAGAGGCAAGGGGAGCACATTAAATATATGCAGAAAACCTGTTTTAAAAACATGTATTCACACCAGTACTCTACACCCAAGCATTATTTTAATCAGGTGAGAAAAACAGAAAAAGGAGGTTTGTGTGACCAATTAGAACTAACCAACACTGTTTACATATCATGTGAATAATAGTTACTATGCACTGAAAAGTTTGCAAATCATAGCCTATTCCTAGATATTGATAATTATTATTGAAAGACTGCTAATTTAAAGAGAATACTGCACTCCTACACAAATTGCAAAAAAGAAAAGAGATGTTGAATTGGTTAGAGCTATAGGATAAAGTATGAATTATTTACTAAGCTTGATTCATATGTGCATAATTCTTCACAGTCAAGCATGTAAATCAGATCAGGTAATTCCACACAATCATATGATTACTAATTCCATATGCAATTACTTCATCAGCGTCTGTGTCTGTAGCTGCAGCATTTAGAAGTACAAATTTAATATATTCTTGCTTACACATTATTCAGACGCACAACACATTTTTAGAGTCTGCATGGCTGTATAAAGAGTTTTAATACCCAACTTTTATACTTCAGCTATTAAGATGATGCCATATACTCATAACATGCTTTCATCTAACTGCAGAAGAATACTTGCAACTTCTATCTTTCTTTGGTTTGTAACGCAAAAATGGTAGTGTTACAAAGCAGAGGGATTTTTCTTAGCATCAGATAATGTATTTCAATATTCATTGGAGGGAAGGTGGATAGCACCTGCAGAGTAGCCTAACATTTGCTACTGTTACCGAAAATTCGGAATAAGAAACTTATCAACACCAATGGGATGTAGATAAGCAGACACTTCTTTATTACAGCACCGGGTGCATGGAGGATATCTCCTCCTAGCGTGCACACCTTGCGCTGAGATCATGTTTCTTATATAGGGTTACACATACAAATTCATTAGGTAATCATACATAAACATATTATTTCCTGGAAATC
>WYDI02015735.1:0-31932 GCA_009867235.2 Psittacus erithacus | reverse complement strand
GGGACTGGAGCACCTCCCGTATGAAGACAGGCTGAGAAAGTTGGGGCTGTTCAGACTGGAGAAGAGAAGGCTGCGTGGAGACCTCATAGGAGCCTTTCAGTATCTGAAGGGGGCCTATAGGGACGCTGGTGAGGGACTCTTCATTAGGGACTGTAGTGATAGGACAAGAGGTAATGGGTTAAAACGTAAACAGGGGAAATTTAGACTAGATATAAGGAAGAAGTTTTTTATTGTGAAGGTGGTGAGGCATTGGCATGGGTTGCCCAGGGAAGCTGTGAATGCTCCATCCCTGGCGACATTCAAGACCAGGTTGGACAGAGCCTTGGGTTGTGGGTAGTTAAAGTTTGTGAGCAGTGGCAGGACTTAGCAATATGATTCTATGATTCAGCCCAAACTTTCTCATTTTACTTTTATCAAAAATAAAAAGGAATTACAGATTACCATCCTCTTATTTATAGACAAAAAACCCTCAGGTTTTTTTTGAGGAAGAGTGCAGGGAAGAATAATAAGTAAGTTTCAAACTGCCTAACAATTTCACCTGGAATTTGCTGTGTCATCAAATAGAATCTATTTTTATCTTCTTTTAACATTTTGACCTCACTTTCTAGGTTGACCTCACTCCAGGTTGCCCATGTGTGCTTCTGCCTTTTCTTTTTCCCATGCAGTTCCATAACTGCACAACAGATCCTGAATCACTGTGTAGTTGGTTGTAGAGACACAAAGCTGTACACTGAAGTGAACTGTTACCTCATCCTACACAAGCAGGACTGGCAATTCCTTCCAAAATACTCAAAACAACGTTGTGTGAGTTTTTCACACACAGTTTTGTACCTCAGCTTTCAACAATCAGGCCAAACCTAAGCAAACCCCTGAAGGGGAAGGTAACACAACTGTTCTGTTGCTCATGACCTCTTTACAATTGTTTTAACAATTGCCTTTTTAATAAAACCTGTCAATTTCCGTGTATCTCAGACAGAAAATTAATCCTCATTATTGTCACCTGCAACCAAAATATGCAACATTCACTCTATTCTAGCTGCT
This sequence comes from Psittacus erithacus, assembly GCA_009867235.2. Lineage (NCBI taxonomy): Eukaryota > Metazoa > Chordata > Aves > Psittaciformes > Psittacidae > Psittacus > Psittacus erithacus. The sequence goes on along the minus strand of WYDI02015735.1, from coordinate 30,891 downwards.
CAAACTTGCCTTTGAATTCGTCTCTCTAACCAGTTCGTGATCATAGCCTCCAACTCAAGCTTAAACCAAAGTCAGTTGGAACCAAAGTCAATTGGAAGCAAAAATGGTCACTTTGTGGTATATTTGTGCAGTTATATTCCCGCATTTATCTTACCCAGCTGTATATCAAAGAAAGTGTAAATTGAAGTCATGCATGAACAAAAATATCTCTGGATACACGGATCTTAAATTGGCAGCTCCACACTTGTGACATTTATTGGGAAAACAACATTTCTCAGACACCTTTCTTCCCTATTGCTGTTAGTAATTAAGGCAAACAACGACAGTAAGAAAATAACTCTTGATAATTTTGCAGCCCAAAGACAGGTTCTCCCATCAGCCATAATGCATATAAGAGATATTTCATACCAGGAAGATATTCAGAATGAAGTCAGGATGGTAGGATGTGCAGAGAGGGCCAGGCTCTTCAGAAAGCTTGTCCCCAGTGATGGAGGAGAGCTTCAAGAACTGTCATGGGGTGCCTATTCACCCATGAACAGAGAAGTGAGGAGCTAGCAATTCACCCTCAAGGCCAGAACTTGCCTCCTGTCTCACCTCCACAGCTCTCTGGAAGCAGCAAAAACCATGCCTCCCTTCCTGGTGACACAGAAAGTCTTCAGAGTATTCACTGTTCATATTTATCATGGATAAAGAAAACAGACTTGTAAGAAAAACCCTCAGATTTGTTTCTTACTTTCAAACTTGCTCTTTCATCCTCTGTCTATGCCACTACTATACACTTGGTGACAGTTGAATATGGGCTTTATGGAAAACTGAGGCAGTGAGGCCATAAACGTCTCTTGGGGCAGTTTAAGTAAGTCAGGTTAATAGCTAAGAGTGCTCAGCACCTTTGCAGGGGTCTCACCATGCTGCCAAATTCAGCCTTCTTGTTTTTAGTTTCCAGTTACAGCTCTTTCAGACTATTCCATGCTTCACACCACACCATTACTGTTATTCTGCAACCTCATAATGTTTCATACTCTGCATATCTGTATGCTGACCTGTTAGCTTCCTCTCTGCTTGGTTTTATATTTCCTTCCTTTGGTGGATGTGTTTCATCATTTTCTAGTATCATTTCCTTTGGTTCTGAGCATGTTTAAAGTCCAAGTATAATCAAAACATTTTGGTCTAGCTATCGTCTCTCCAGCAGTAATGTTTCCTCTGCAGCTGACCATCCAAGCTGGATCTTAATTACTTTACTAGGATTCTAGTTACTGCACTGAATTCATGCACGTGGAAATTCATATGTGCTTACATCCAGCTATACCAGAATTGATCTATACCTTCAGGTTTCATGAGCAGAGACACTCTGGGAAAACAAATGTTGAAACTCACCATGAGTGCTTGTAGGAGCCAAGTTTTATATTTGCGTTCATAAATCTTCACTGGCATACACAACCATGGGCTCAATGTTACATCACTCACCTGAGCAATTACCACTGATCAGCACAGCTCCCATGGAGAATTATTGTGTGCATATGGACTGCTCTGAACACAACACATGAACTAAAAACCTCCAAATACTGTTTATTTAGATGAGAATAGAAGATTTCTTACAATGAATACTGAGGAAATCACTGTCTTTTTCTAGACATTCCAATTAAAGGATGAAGACAGTAAATTCTCATGTGCTATATTGTGAGTTGCTTTCTGTTACAATTGAAAATACATCAAAAGGACATTGTGGTAAAAGCACATTACATCTTCATCCCATAATTCAAACCTGCAGAAGCAGATCCAGATGGGAAAAATTTTCTGTTATGCACTGCTAAATTGTATAAACTCAGTATTAATCACAATAAAAGGGAACACTATGAAAGGGAAAGCAGTAATAGCAGCTACGAGTTGTATCAACCCACAAGCCTTGTCTATTTTATTACTTCCTTAGCATAATACAGTAAGAAATACATATTTCATTCACTGCTGCTATTGTTATCATCAGCAGCATTGCAGATAAGAGGTCTGCCAGGGAGAAAAGTTGATGAAACTGGTAAAATATCACTCCTGGCTGTCAAATGTGAGAAAAAACTGACCTCTTATTGAACAACCCTACTAATAGCTTGGCTTACCTATCCCCAGTGAAAAACTAGCCCCAAGAAAAGCCGATAGGTGGATAAGAACATGATAATATGAGATACAGACTACAACTTTCTGTTATGAATAAACTATCTCATGTTCCTTCATCCTCTTATCTTCCCATTGACTTGAAGTGTGACATAATGAGAGGCCAGAACAACATCAGCTGAAATGCGCATTACACAGACCATCACAGCTTCTCAGTTTTCTGGTGAATAGTAAATCACATCAGAAGGTAGTTGAGAGAGGATGGGGAATACAAACATATGATAAACATAAAGATGAAGGTAGGGTTTGGATTAAGGTACAGCTTGTTACTCACTGGACTTATTTCAACTCTTAGTTTTGGTAGAAAATTACTTTGTTCACCACTCCGATACAGACTAAGGAAAATATACTACTCATTTGTTTCATTTATTTAGATTGATAGTGATGAGTATCAAAATCTCTTCTATACTGTGGGCTCAGAATGGATCTCTTGGTCTGGCTAGCGCCTTTAGACATCCTATAATACAAATCATAGAATCACAGAACGGTTTGAGTTGGAAGGGATCTTAAAGATCATCTAGCTCCTGCCCCCCTGCCACAGGCAGGGACGCCTTCTGCTAGGCCAGGTTGCTCTAAACCCCATCCAACCTGGTCTTAAACACTTGCAAGGATGGGGCACACAAAGCTTCCCTGGGCAACCTGTTCCAGTGTCTCAGCGCCCTCACAGTAAAGAATTTCTTACTTATATCTAATCTAGATCCGCCCTCTTTCAGTTTAAAACCATTACCCCTTGTCCTATCACAAAAACATTGCTAGGCTTTAAAAATAGATAAATAAATAAATAAATAAGCAATTGTGGGGAAAAAAATAAAAGACAAAACTAAACTCAACAACTGTAGCTGTTGCCTGAAACATCTTCCATGAGCTAAAGCAGGCCTGCAACAATTCTGTTGTTATTTTCTGAGGTATTTGTAAATGTTATTTTTATTATACAAAGAATAAGATATTAAGAGTAAGATAGAAGTGGTGCCTGCCACCAAGCTATCACTTCATCAACATCTCCACAGAAGACAAATTAACCAAACAAAACACACTTTATTGCGGTAGGTTGAGTTTTGAGTCAATTTTCCGTTGAAACACTCTTATGGAAGCAACTACTGGCCTGCCTTGGAGTGCGCAGTCCAGTGCACACAGAGGGAGGGTGAGATCAAGACAGGCTAACAGGGCTGTGTGAATAAGCTGAGAGGAAAACCAGAGACTCCTGTAAACTGTGTTCTACTTTTGGCATCAGGACACAAAAGAACTTTTTCTAGGGAGCTTGATTGGGAGTCAATACGTAGAGCTCCTAATGGCTTTAAGACACAGGAAGAGTAGAAAAATAAAAATATTAACATAGAGTGGGTAAATAAATGCATGAACCAGATTAGATAGAAAGAAAGAGAAGGACAAGCAAGCAGCTAAGTCATAGCAAGATCTCTAGAGTCTATGCAACCTCTATGCAACGTTGCAGGTTTTCCATATTCCATGTGAACTGAGATTTTCAGGATTTGTCTCTTTAGCTACCACCAAGTTGTAACCATGAAAATAAGGCCAGAAATTATTCCAGAACCAGTCATTCTATCTGTGCAAAGGAGTATAACAGAATGGCACAAAAGGGTCTCGATGCCATGCAATAATAAAGAGCTTTCTAAAAATTATCTGAATGGAAACTGTTTAGGACTTGAGTGTTAAGAAGGAAAGAAAAAAACATGCCTACACTTTCTCTGATGTCTTTCATGTGACATTAGGGCTTTAACTGGTGAATGGACAACACTGACGTGGCATCACGTTTCTCATTCAGCTTTAACATAAGACATATGCAAGTTACTTTTGTTTGTATTGGGCTGGCAGATGTGTCCATTTGAAAAAATGTGCAATGGGAAGCTTGCTAGACAATGACGAAACACAACGTACAGTGCCAAAGCAAACTCTGTGTCTGTTTCTTTTCACAATGACATTAAATGAATTGGAAATAAATCCACTAAGTGTCTGGAATTACACGCATCTAGAAAACAAGCTCAAGTGAGACTCCCACATAGTGTCTTTGCACAAGAAGGGAAGCCAAGAGGTCCTTGTTCTTCAGGACCTTCTTTCTCCTTGCCCCATTAAGAGTTTAGGACAGTGCCAGTAAGCATGACCAAGGTGTATATTTCAGTGGAGACTTCATCTCCTCTCCTGCCTTTGAACACCCTGAATTTCACAGGAAGGAGATGACATGATTTGTTACCTTCTGAGAATGGATTTTACTCAAAGCCCTGTACAGTAAAACACAGAACATAGCCCACAGATTTTCCAAGTCTTATGCAAGAAACCTAAAGAAGTAAAGCACCTTTAGACTCCTTGCTTTGTCACAAACTTTCTGCCTTTAGCTCTTTCAAAGTAATAGTAGTACTACCAACATCATGTGTGTATGATTTCCATCTTCTTCTGAGAGATGGAAAGACCCTGCACTGTAACTCACCCTCAAAAATGCTATACATCAGCAAACTTCCCATCATCCAGGAGCCAGCTTTGCTCATCTCTTAAAAATAGCAAGGCTGTACAGTCAGTCCTATGCTTCCTACCTAGGAAGCTTGCCTACAGAGGCCCCCTGTCAGCAAAGGTCTTTATACTTCACTAAAAAGCATACAACAGCCTTTTCCCCTCTCTGAATCTCAGAACAAGTGTTTCTGCTATATCACTACTACAAATGCTACTCAGTCCCTGGAGAGGTAGTCTAAGATTATGTACACCTATAACTAATATGTAAGGGCTTTGCCTTTCTTGCAAAATTTTAGCAATTATGGTTGTTGCTCCTTTCAGGAAGCATGCATAGATCCATATGAAGCTTCATCTTGAGCAGCCTGGGGCTTTTTTTCTGCTACTGCTAGTCAGAACACCAAGCCAGAGCTAAAGAGCCATGAACAGAGCTGAGCATTTGTGTAAGATAGTGGTTGGATCATTTCATATGTACTATGAATTTCCCGGATGAATCCTCTTCAGGATGGAGTTCATTTATAAAATCTGTTAAAATCTTACCGTAGACTTTTTCTAAGTCAATATCAGGCTGCAAATCTAAAAACAATCATTCGTATATTTAACTTGATACACATGAGCAGTTCTATTGATTCCTTTTTATATTGAGTTCAGTGGAGCTACTCACATGTGTCAGGGTAAGCAAAAGCATAAGTGTTTGTGGGACAGTGATTTAATTGCTCTGATCTCAATTATTTTTAGCTGTTCTTTGTGAAGGATTGACTGCTGGAAGGAACCACCAAACGGGGTAGTACATTTTCCAGCTCTGGTATTTTCAAATTAAGTTTGCAAACATCTCCTGGAAATATGCTTCACCGGCTCAAGGCAACTTAACTGAGCAGTAACTAAATGAAATGTATCAGCCTGAAACAGGCAGAAAATCGAACAGTATTCTTTTTTATCTTAAACATTAGTGATCCTCTGGAAAAAAACAAAATTAATCCTAAATATCTGACTGTAGCATCCTTTTTGATCTACCTTATATCTTTATGTTTTTATACTTGTATGCACATATATACAGAATGTAGTTAAATATATGCTGTGATAACACACATATTTCTACATGGTTATGTACCTACTACATATATTTGTTTTGGACTGAAGGTAAGAGACGGAATATTGCACATATAATAGAATAATCTGGAAATAGTTAACCCTTTGATTTTTCTTTCCTCTTTCAGAGCAATTACATATTTGCTGCCCCAAAATATGGATAACCCAGCACAAAGTTCTACCTTGCTCTCATTCATTCTTAACATTTAAGACTGATATTGGCTTTTCCTGCCTCCCTCAGTGGCTTGAACATTAAGAGGAAAGACTTGAATGCTGAATCTATTTCTCCATGCACACCAGCCTTCCCTTGTGCTAACCATGTTCAAGAAACTGCACTAGGAATTTTCTTTTTTCTGCTGAGGAGAGGATGAAGGACGAAAGAATGACCAATTATAAACTCTGTTGTCTTTAGATGAAAGAACCTTTTTGTGGTGTTCTTCAATCTCTTGTTTGGGCTGTCAACAGCAATTTGATAAAGAATGTTCCTATGTCTGACCTGTTTTTTCAAGATAGTAACCTATATTGTGTATCATCTAAAGCCAGGGGATAAGCATCCATTATACTCTGTACTGCTGTTCCTGCAAGCTGAGCATAACCTTTAAAACCCAGATAAGTTGATTGATAGTTGTGTTGAGAAAGCTGCTACTAACAATATTTTAGTTAAAAGGGGAAAAAAATTAAAGTTTCTTTAATCTGATTCTCCCCCACCCCCAACACCACACTTCAGAGGCCAAAGCTCATGATAACTGTTTTGTGGTGAATGGTCAATTGTTACAAAATTCTAATTGGTTCTGGGTCAGTCCCTTTGAAATGGCTGCTGCGCTCTAGTAATTTTTTCAATTAATTCTTAACAACTGACAAAACTTTGGATCTTGTCAAAAATCATTCAGATTTTTATAGTAGGCAAGAACACGGAACAAGATTAGCCTGGATTAAGAAAGATTCCTACATACATTATCACCAAGGTTATAATTATAGTTTAGCTCTCTTTTTTTCTTTGCTCTCAAAATAATGATTAGCAAGCCCAGCAGGGTTTTCTTCCCTGTAAGTACTTACTGAATACTTTTATAATGATAAATTGGAGAAATGCACATGTGTATTCCTTGGTTGCTTTATGAATCAACTGGGCAAATGCAAGGTTCAGTTAGGAGTCTTATCAGATATATTTTCACAGAACTATATTTTTGGAGATAGACAATTACTGTGTTAGTCTATCTTATGCCATCATTGACATAAGTCAGGAAGTGACCAAGGACCAGTTTGCCAGTTATGTTACTCAGAGAAGCCTCAGGACTATTTTTCTATTGAGTTCAGACTTCAAAGAGGAGGAGCATGTTGAAGGACAAAATCAGACCGCATCTTCTTTCACCAGAATGTCCTCAGACTGACAATGATATTACCTTTCAGGTCTCTTTCCTATAGCAAAAATTAAACCTGAGTCTAGGGGCTGATTATATCAATTGTCTGTAAGACAAGCAGATAAATATGAAAAACTGTCTGAATTTTTTGTATTGGTCCTTTCTTCAGCAGTAATCATGAAAGTATACAGACATATCAGATTATGAAGGATGTTAAATCAAAAGTTCATTAGTAAATTAGATTATATTATAGACACCAAATTATCTGTAACTCTAGTCACAAATTTCCTAAACTGTCAGTAGTGCTTAATTGTTTACACAGGATCTATTTCATAGCTTTGTTGTTTGTTCATGAAGACTAAAAAAATGAAGTTTGAGTCCTCTGCGGCTGTGGACTGTGGTACAAATTCTTCTACCCCAACTAAAGCACATTGGCTTAACTGAAGATATCCTTACACCTGATCATAAGTGGTCAGCCACTACACGGAGAAGGGATCAACTTTAACCCACTTCACACATTTTCACCCAGCTTGACCTGCTCCACGCTTTTTGTGCAAAACTCTATTCTGATGGTGGCTTAATGAACTCATTTTGATCACATTCATTTCAAATCAGAATCTCACCATTGGAAATATCCAATATCTAGGTTATAATGTAAATTAAGCATCTTTTAATCTAACAAGAAGCAAAAGTCACTGATAATTCTGCAGACTGGTAGCGTTCACTGAATCTTTATTCTCCAAATGTTATAAGTGCATTGTTCCCTTACCCTGCTTTGGGTTTTCTTTCCATTCTTACACAGCCAATCAAACATGTGAATTCCTGATTTCTTTCCCAAGACTCAATTATTTCCTTGGTTCCTTATATAACCATTACTTTATTGTTGATGGTAATTTTTCATGTAATCGGTTTTTCATATATTTTCCTTTATATGCAAGTGGGATCCTAATTCTGAAAGATTTTTCTTAAAATTACCCCAACAGGAGTTCTCCACCTGAAGAGCTTGCAGAATTGAGCCCTTAATTATGAATCTGGTTTCCAATAGCAATATGTTGCTTCCTCAGGATCTATAAATGGAACTTAGATGGTACTTAATCTGACATTTATAGATTCCAAAAGATTCTGAAACAGGCTTCAGTCTCCTTCCCAAGAGTGTGACAACTTCTGTGCAGTTCAGTTCCCATTTTCCAAGTTCACAAGAGTTTTCATTACCTCAACTACTGATAAAAAACACAAGTATGTGTTACTTCTTCAACAGGGTTGCATAAACCGTGGAGAAAGGGTATGGTTTCTCTCTCTTTTTAAAGAATGATAAAGGAAGTATCGTAAAGCATGCATACTGTTAGTAGAGTTTCAGTCACGCTTTAGACTTTTATTTCATGCTCCAGAGAGCAGCTGTGGAAGTCTGTCAAAGTGCACAAAGGTGGGTTATTCAGAGTTAATTCTTGCTGGTCATGTCAGACTCCATTTGTTACACTTGCACATGTAACATTGCACTCCTCAACTTTTTGCTTGAGAACTAATCCATGGAGTACTTCCAAAATATAATTAAAACCAATATTGATTTCACCATATTGTCCTTTGAAATACTGCTTGAACAGTCTGCGTGCATTGACTTGTGCAATAACATGGAGCTAGAGGGGCTGGATTTTGTGGATACCCAGGTGCCTTCACAGCCCAAAGCATGACTTTTGGTTGGGTTGGCTCCTAACATGACAAAAAGCCAGCCTTAAATCCAAAAACCAAACACAGCTTTGAATGATGAAATAAGTGAAAAATGCTCAAAAGGATCTGAATTTCCTCTCTAATTATTGTTTAATATGTTAATGGAATAATTTTACAGCACCATAAATATTATAATTTTCAAAATGTTCCTATTCCAAAGAAAGCTGTCAAAAAATGGAAAAAGAACATAAATATTCGAGAATTGATTTCTCTACTTGGTCAAAATTTCATTTTTACTGCCAATATTTGAAAATTTATTCAGTTAACCTGTAGTTCTTTTTCCTTTTTTATGAAAAAAAAGACTTTATTTCAAACCACAAAATTAGCACTTTTCATATTGAAAATATTGCATCTGAAAATTCTGATGATTTCACAGTATTTCCAAAATGCCCAAGAGCAAAGTATTCCAGCCAAATACTCCCTTTCCCATGATGGGTTTCAGATGAATTAGCATTTATAATTAAACAAGTACTTTGCTGAAAAATTTCTTACCACATCTACAGCAAGTATTCCTGTGTGAGGGGAAATAATCCAGTGAAAATATGAACCTTGAGATTCTCAAGGGGTCTCATCCTCACCTTGTCACAGATTACTTACATAACCCTGAACAGCTTGGCTGCATATTTGTTTCCTTTAATTCACTTCTTTTCAGTTTTCTCATTCCTGTGTCAATATTAGCTACTAAATGCATAGCAAGGCAAGATGTACTATTTAACACCAAATTAACCACCAAAGTACCCTCACATGCTGGCAGGGACAATTAGGTCACAGAATCACAGAACATTTTGGTTGGAAGGGACCTTAAAGCTCATCCAGTTCCACCCCTCCTACCACTGGCAGAAACACCTTCCACTAGACCAGGCTGCTCAAAGTCACATCCAACTTGCCCTTGACCACTGCCGGGGATGGAGGAGGCGCAGCTTCTCTGGGCAACCTGTGCCAGTGCCTCACCAGCCTCACAATAAAGAATTTCTTCTTCTGGATGCTTTATTTTTTACTTTCTTCTGTTCTTCAGGTACAAGGAAGACCTCAACCTTGGTCAAGTATGCAGAGAAGTTTGCTGATCTGGCATTCCTTTACATGACATTTAATAAAGCTGTTGTAGAAAGGGGAAAAAGTGTCTGCCCTACAGATGTTACATACAAGACAGGGAGGCACTGATAGAAAATGTGATGCTCCAAAGCCGCCTTGGCTACAGTTATCATGAGATGGAATTATATCTGCTGGTCAGAAGCAATGGCAGAGAGAGAACACCAGCACCAGCTCTGAAAACCTACTGGAGTGATGAACAGATTGCACATTTTAGTTTCGACAGGCCATTTCTTGCACAGCAGTGGTATAAATAAACTGGCATGAATCTGAGTCCAGGCTACACTTTTCCTAGAGATTACCCAGCCCTCATGCTACATATGTTCCCCTCACATCCATCTTCCACCTTCTACCCTAAGGAATTATGCTACTTTTCCAGTCGTTCTCATCTGTTTTCAGATAGCAAATACGCACAGTCAAAATGCTCATGTGTATGTTACATGCAGGTGTAATAGAGATTACATATGTAACCACAGAAATCTTCACTGATAGATGTTTCTGGTTTGTTATCTGTATTTGGTGATGCCCAGGCTCTCAGTAGCTGGACTCTGTATTCCAGCATACACACAGTGAGAAAACTGGGGTAGATTTCAAGTTATTTCATATTTACTCAGCAGAGGATCTCTAACCACCCAACCAGCATCATTGCTTATGTGCAACACACTTGTATTTTTCAGCCTTAAGATCATAGCCAAGATGGGTCCCATTTTGCCATGCTAAATACATAATAAATTATATTTCTTCTTTACCATTTTCCCTTGGACATAATATTTAGGGCAGTGGGGTCACTGGCAAAATGCTCTTGAGAGACATGTTGCTTACTTGAAAATAAGGTTAGGAGCCATAGATCTGCTTCTGTGAGCAAAATATGTGGTGTTATCGATATACTGTGGTTAGATTGCATAGTGGAAGTGGAAGTGAGATAGCTATATTGACAGACAGACAAATAGGTGGATAGGTGGGGAGATAAAAAGATTCATTCTACAAATAAAATTAAGCAATGTATTAAAACACGCGCCCTAAACAAGAATAATTTAGAAAATTTACATTGCATTGCAGTGTATTGTGTCACTGGAACATAAAGAAAAGGGGATATAGCAAATTTTTTTGAACTTTACTGTACATCACCAGCTTAGGTACTACTTCACTGTACTATGAGTATTTCTGGTCTATGCATTTGGGAAGGAAACAAAGCAGATCACACACAATAAATACTTCAGGAAAGGGTAAAGAAAAGCCACATCAATGGTAGAAGGATTGGACAGGATCCCAGTTCATAAGCCTGAGGATGGAAAAGATTACACAAGTCCTGATGACACTGTAAACCTCTTCAAAGTGGATGTTTTAAACAATGTGAAAGTGATCAAACTGAGGAATACAGACTAAAACTGCATGTCATACAACCCAAGCTACTCATTGTCGGGCAGGAGGGAATGGTATCAGACAGAGCAGTTAAGCGTTGGAGAGGTAATGGAGGTAATTGAGGCACCATCACCAGAACTATTCAATAATAGATTAGATAAGTAGTAGAAATTATGTAGGGGAATATCCTGCATGACTCAGGGAGTTGAACTAAATCACCCAGGAGGAGAATAATTGCAATTATAGATCTGTTCCATTGCCACTACAAAATGATGGTGCCAGGTGCAAGTATTAATTTTATTAAAACCTGAACTGGAATGTACATACTCTCAAACATAGCCAAAAGCCATATATATTCTATGTAGTAATGAGACTAAACCCCATTTCACAGACATCGTGTTACTTTTAAATTTTGCCAAGTTGATGCTGTATGACACTGGAAAAGGACTTGACCTATAAAGTCTGATGAAGGTAAGTCCCTTCTTCATTACATTCCTATTGGGAAAGCAAACAGCTTGGCTAGCTATCCCTCTCCTTTAATTGACCTCTTTTCAGTTTTTTTCATCCCTGGGTCAATATTAGCTACTAAATGCATAACAAGGCAACATATATTATTTAACGCCAAATTAGTCACCAAAGCACCCTCACATGCTGGCAGGGACAATTAGATCTGCTGGTCAGAAGCAATAGAGAAGAAAGAACCAGCTCCGAAACCCTACCGGAGTGGTGAACAGGTTATACACTTTACCTTTGACAGCCCGTTTCAATACGTGAAACTGAGATTTCGTTGTAGTTTTTCACATGTTCATTAAAAAAGCCTTGGAATAATCTGAGTATATAAAATAAACTGAGAATATAAACAGTGTATTCCTCTGGGCCTTGTAGGAGAAAGCAAAAACAGCAGTGGAAAATTAGCACACATAGCCTTTCACAAGATGCAAGAGCTTCTCATTTTCTTCAGCTATTTTTAAAAGCCTGATGTACAACACATTTCCAGTGTGGTCTTGCTTCCGCTAAATTAAGTCATGCTTTTTTCCCTTTTTTATTGAGAGGAGCACCCCAACTCTCCTTCAGAATAGGCCTCATCAAGAAAGACTCCTTCCAATCCACTTGACTTTTGTATCATAACCCCATGGGCTTGTTACATGTGTTCCTCAGCTTTCTAGCAGATCTGTGAGGGTTACAGTGATCTAACGAAGTCTGACAATAGCACTTCACCAAAACATAGCTTCAGAGTGAAAGGCTGCAGTTTAAAAATGCATGCTTTTCAGAAGTTCCCAGGGTCTCTTCCCAAATTGCATTCACTTACAATGTTTCTTGGTGTTTGCTTGCAGTAATCCCCGGTCAGATTTATGGTGGAAGGTGCTTTCAGTTCAAGTACTGTCCCCTGTCACTGTCCTAAGTAGGCCTTTCATAACACAAAGCCAGTGAATTTAACAGAAAACATGAGAATCCATTGATCCTGGTATCTGACCCAGGGCAAAAGATTATACAATAAAGGGACAAGTAGACATATTGGGGACATTTCCCCATTGATTGAGATCAGTATCTAATGATATGGCATCTGCTATTCCTGATAGTGATGCTTACAGATTCTCTGTCTCTCTTGAGCCATGCAAATGTCTGAGAGATCGAGTTTCTGTTATGGGGAGACTTCATTAAAGATGAGATTTATCTTAATAACTGAGTTGCTGCTCTTACGTATTTTTAAATTATTGATATCTTCTTTTCAATAAAATATTCTTTCAGGATAAAATTCATCTAGCAAGAAACACCATGTAAACATTAAGAAGCAGGATCTGTTAGCTTCTTAATATGAAGATATAACTATATTTTCCGTGTACCTTTTCACAGATTTTATGATGCGATCCATAAATTCATGATGCTAAGCATACTTCTTTTTTAACTTAGCTGCTGCCTTCTCATCTATTTCACTTGGATCTCAATTGTACAACTTTTACCACATGGTTATTAAAAGCTTGCTGACACGAGGATATATAAACTAGTTCTGTTCTCCTTATCCATTAAAAAGTCCGATTTAGGAGTCTGGGGAAGCAGACACATATGTGAAGTAATTATCTAATAGTGGAAATTGAATGCAGATATTCAGTTACAAATCCACAAATTGCAGGCTCTTTTAAAAACACATGCACATCCTACCACACAACATTTCCTACAGAGTAATTAGAGTTCTTTGCATCTATAATTTAGCATTAATGACTCTCTAAGCAAACACTGAAATGACACAGTAATATACCATAACAGCTCCAGACTGGTTCACTTGTACAAAAATACAGAGAGATAGTTTATGTCACTGCATGTGTCAGAGAAGTTGTCAAACAATCCTACACATACAAAATGTAAGAGACTGCCACAAATAAAACTCTTCAGCATTTAGTATTTTTCAGTGTTCCATTATATGCTAAAACACATACAAATATATCTGAAAATACATGAACATCAGTTCTATACTCAGCTGGTAACTAGGAATCAGTGTAAAGATTGGCAGATTTGTGGAGGAGAGCCAGGAAAACTGATCCAGATTCAATCAAGTGCTTCATCAATTGCTAGGGTGCCATCCCTACCTGTGAAGAGCCATGCTGGTTCAGTAATTTAAATCCAATAGAAGATGACCATGAAGAACTTCCCCAGTTGTGCTTTCATATAGGTATATCCTTTATGAAGGTCATACTACTGACCTCTGTAAATCTGAGTGTGAAAGTAATGAAAAAATCAAAACTGTGGGAAAGTATCTGCTGCTTAATAGGTTGTCATTTCTCCCTGTATAATGATTCACAAACAACTGATGAAAAACCTTTGAGCAAACTTGGACGGGGGTCTGCTCCAACCAGACCAACTCAGTCAACACTATACCAAAGGACACATATGACTGCAGTAGACTATGGAGAACAAAATCCAGACATGGGTCTATACGGTGAGGTGTTTACACAAAGCTCTGCCACTGCCTTTGTCCTCAAACCCACCCATCGATTCTGGTCTGACACAACAGCCCATTGTCTGGTAGGCTTATGATTTGTATCTCATATATTGGGTTGCTGACTGCAGATATAGCTCTTGATCCTCTGACCACAGACCTGCTTGTAAAGCAGTCTCCTTTGTCCAGTAGGTCCTAAAAGGCTCACAGCTGGGCAATTTAATAATAATCTGTTTGCTTCTGCCATGCTTCAGCCCTCTTCAGAGCTCCCTTCAGGCATGTCCGTGTCTTCCTCTCCTGCTTTGTACCTTCTAGGTTACTGCAGATTGTCTGATCTTGCAGACTTCCTTTGCTTGTATACTCTCAATTGCTTTTTGTGCAAAATAATGATGTTGATGACACATCTGGGAACATTGTGCTGTTTCACACGGGACATTCTCTTACATTTCATTTTTCATGGAACGTCTGGTAATGTTTTCTGGTCTCTGATGAATTTTATATGAAGACTAGTACCAGTGTAATGGATTTCTTGAGAGCAGAGAAGAGGCAGGTGTGATCATCCCCTTTGTGCACTGATTATATTGCAATCATCATTTCCCACTTCAGAATACACTGCCTTCTATAGAGTTAAATTCTCTGAAAGAAAAGGTTTCCTGCTTTTAGGGGCAGAGCATTTCCCAGGTACTACAACACAGAATGGGACACAAGGTAAGTAATCTTGCTGCTATACTGTTTGGTGGCCTTTATTTTTGGTAATAGATGGTGTCCAGGTTTTCATTTTAAGCGATTTATGTGCAAGCTGTACTTTAAAGTGACAGATGAACCTTGGCAATCACATCTCATGATGTAAAACTATGTTCAACATCAGTGTTGAGGAAGACGTAGATGCATGGAGTAACAAGTTACATCCTTTTGCAAGGCTTTCCAGTAAATCCATATCTCATTTTTTCAATGCAGTTGCTATTTCAAACCATATCTAAGAGGATATTACTACTTCACAAACTTTAAAAATTAAAACATTTAAGGACTCAATCTGACAAATTCAGCTCTAAGTCAGACACATTGTTGTGCGTTTTCTGTGATGCTGTGATGAATTCTTACCTCCCTTAAATTTGATTAATCTTGCCTAGGTTCAAAGAAGTCTCCCCTGGGAGGTAAGGCTATGACTCCTCTTCCTTTGCCTAACTGTAATGTAAATCTGTGGCAGCTTCCTTGCAACACATGAAAGATTACTGAATTTTGGGGTAACACTGCAAGCCTTCCTGTAGGAAGATGGAGCCCTGCTTTTGCTTATGAACATGCAAAAGGGAGTTTAAGTTCAACCTTTTTCTGAAAAAGGGAAAGGGAATACAAGCTACCATTTCAGACCAACCAAATAATTAAAGAAAAAGCAGCAAATCCAGGAGAAGGGGGGAAGAAGCAGGTGAGGTTTATGTACTCTAGATCAACCCCTGGGAGGGCCAAAGAGCTATGAGTAACTTTTCTCTCTCTAGTCTGTACTGTATCTTCCCCTCACATTCCGGACATGAGCCCCAGCCTGATTATGAGCAAAAGTCCAAATAGCAGGGGAGCTGACAAGAAGGTCTGGCACATCTTTGTTCTGGTCCATAAAGATGTCTATGTACCTGGTGATCAGAGAACAGCAAAGAAAAACACAACAGTAGCAAGTGTCTGGATGAGCTACCTGATCAGGAGACTCCAGGAGGAAAAACAATCCTAAGAGAGTTTTGCAAAACCTTCCACCAGTGAAGTGAGACGTTAAAAGACTTATTCTCCAGCAGAAATAATTGGAAAATCTGCCACATGAAGCAGTGATTGATCTGCCAAATCCCAAGGAATTTTAAGTCACAGGTGAGATGAAAATCAAGTTTCAGGTGTGTGGGGCTTTTACAAAGAGATGGAGTGGCTTTTTCAAACCCTTGTATTGCACTGTTTCATGAGCCATGAGTTTATGTGTGTATCCAGCTGCTTCTCATACATATTTTCCTCTTGATAAAGGTTGTGTTTGATTATGATCTTTCTCTTGGAAGATTCAGGTGCCAGATCTTAGCCATATTTGTCTTTTTCTGTTCAGTTTGTAGAGTATTGTGAGCCAGCCTGTCATTACATACGTGCTCTGCTAACAAAGGTGGGGGCTCTAGCTATTCTTCCGAAAAAAACCACAAAAACCAACAATCTGCATCACTGTATATGATATTATGATATTTTACTAGAACATTGCTTAAATATGGAAGCACAAAGTGTCTTCCACCCGCTTCTCACCCAGCCTCGGTATCTCTTCATGCTGTCAAACGCTAACCAAACATTTAAGAATCTCGGCTCCAGCACTTTTTGGGGACTGGTTTTTGTTTGGTTTTGTTGGGGTTTTTTCTTCTCAAACTGTTTGCAAGTTTTCACAGAAGGGGTTTTTGTTTAGTTTTGTTGTGGTTTGTTTTGGTTTTAAAAGTATCCCATGAATAGATTAGCCAGTGCTAATCCCCTGCTGTAAGGTGGCAAGTAGCCATATCTTCTTGTAGGAAGGAGCGATTTATGATTGCAGAGGCAACTGGTTTAAGATCAGAAAGAAATGTCAGTAATATTCAGTGTGAGCAGCACCGACTGCTCAGCTGGGACTCCTGATACATCCCGAACTTGGTTATCTTCAGAGAAAGCCACCCGGCCACTGGCCGTGTTACAGCCAGCAGCAACTGTTTGGTTAATATTTTTGGCCAACGATTTCAAAACAAGCAGTTATCTCTTTCTGGGAAACGAATATTTCGGCATCTGATTGACTTTCCTAGCTACCCGGCCGTTTCAGGCGTTCATTATCATTAACTCCTAAGGATAGTAACTTTGGAGTTGGTCTGCCACAAGCTGTGAATTCGCACTATGCACTGCATCTACGGCATGCAGAAGACCTATTTCTGTTGGTTTTATTATAAAATAACTCTCTCCTTTTTGGGGCAGGTTTTTGTTTGTTTAGGGTTTTTTTGCCTCTGTAACTCCAGCAACAATTCGGACCGCAAATTGGTAAGGCAGATAGAAGAATAAGGCTGAAAATGGTTTGTTAAATGCAGTGATAAGTGGATTAATTGCCTAATAGCGACTGTTTATATAGAATATTTCATCATGTAGACGTCTGATGCTGCGGTTATGTAGAAGGGCAGTTTCTTTAAATGAATTTTAGTTCCATGTCAAAGAACTAAAGAAAGTGCCCTTAGCGCTTAGCTGTGGCATCTGATCAAACTTCTAAGGGATTTTGAAAAAGCCAGATTTACCTCTATCGGTATTGATTAATCCCGTGGGGTTAATCGAGTTAGGTTGTATCGACACTGGAAACAGCAACCAAAAGGAGGTTTCGATGTAGATTATCAATTATGAAAAATAGGCAGACACGAATCAGGAGCCCTTGAACATAAGGACATCGGTACTTATCTGTGCCTCCAAATGGCTTCAGCCACGGAGTAACTAGCTAATTCAGAAGATCTAATATCTTAATTAAGAATTAATCTTAACTATCATTATAAAGTCAGATTGGAAAAGAAGGGTCTGTTATGTGATGCAAACCATTAATTCGTCGACTGCACCTTCCTGGGAGCTAAAACTGGGGAAAGCTGAGCTGCGAAGCGCTCCCCTCCAGCGTGTCCACTTCGTTGTGCTGCCCTTGCGACAGCTCCTGTAGCATTAATTTTCCAGGGCGAGGGCTCCCTGCGAGACTCTGCTCCTTGACCCTAATTCGAGACCCGCTAAAGCGGGAGGGGAGGTCAAGCGACGCTCCCACATCAACGCAGCCGTAAGAAAAGCCCACAGAGCCGCCGAAGCCACTTCTCAGGGTTCGGCGGGCGACAGGACGGCCTCGGCACCTGCTGCCTCTGCACAGGCTCCCGACTGCTCGGCACCCCGAGGCGCCTGGAACCGGCCTGTCCCCGGTGGGGGGGGGGGAACCGCAAAGGGGTCCTCTTGCCCACAGCTCTGACGGGGGCCGGTGCACACCTGCGTTAACTGCCCTCGGAAAAACAAACTGGAGGGGAGTGAGAATAGAGAAGAAAATCCCTCCTTCTCCAGCCGAAACACCCGACTAGTTGTCCGTTGTCGCACGCATGGGTTAATTTCGTAATGGCACCATTGTGTTTTTAAGCTTTATTTTTAAAATAAAAACTATCGATGCACTCTCAGAAATACCTTTCGTTTGATACTGCCCAATAGTAACAGTATGGAAAAGGCATGCGTTTCAGCTTTATAGGAAGGTTTATTTCCAGCCTTTGTATTAAAAGAGTGTGAGTTTGGAAACCAAAGAACGACAAAAGAGCCTGGAGATTTACAGGGGAAAAATAATCTTTCCTCTAGGACAGCAGATAAAATTGTCCTACGAGATTTCGGGGTGCTGGGGGATAACAAGAAGTATGAGACAGCTTGTCTTGTTCTGAAATAAAACATCAGACGAGCCATAGTTTAAGAACCAGTTAGCACAGAAAGTGGGAAAGAGAGCTTTGATTTCCTCTGGAGAGGAAAAAATAAATCAGAGCCACAGTTTAAGAACCAGATCTAAGGGAAAGTGTTTGCAATTTGATAATGTCAAAGACGGAGAGGAGTTAATCAGAGGGATATCAGAGGTGGCGAGTTTGAAGTGGAGGAACAAATGGCGGCCTTCGCTTTTACAAGCCGTATTAAAAGTGACCCGGCTCACGGTACAGACGCGGCCACGACGCTGGGGCAGCCTGGGGGACCCCGATCCAGTGGTCTGAGGCAGGGCATCGGCTCCCCCGAATAGAGGCACGAGATAATTTGGGAGGGAGGGAGGCAGAACATATCCCCGTTTCCTTGGTGGCTCCGTGTTAACTCCTCCGTCCTGACCGAATTAAAAGCGCTGCAAGAACCAGGGCGGGCTGGCAGCGCCTTTTCAAGCTTTACCGACGTGCCGGCGTCCCACGAACACGCGTGAGGAGAGACTGGGCTGCCCCTCTGTGGGACAAGGCACGGCTGCCCCCGGCTGTGGCGAAAGCGGACGCCCCACTGGCATGGCGCGGGCATAAATAACACCGGGACGGCCCCCATTAAGAGGAAAGTCGGGGACCAGGAGAGAGGCTATACGTCCCCGTCCACCAGGCTGAAGTGCTTGCCGGGGCCGGGAAGGCAGAGGTAGGGGATGGCGCTGCCCGGGTAAAGCAGGGGGAAGGGCAGCGGCAGCAAGCAACGACTGAGCAAAGGGCTGTCTTTGTAAAGGGCCGGGAAGGAGAGAGCCGCCGCGGCTGAGGGGGGCGGCGGATCCACGGGGGGCTCAGCCGGGCTCGGGCCCTCGGGCTCGGCCGACATCTGTCTCTTAAGCTTGTTGCGGCGGTTCTGGAACCAGATTTTCACCTGGGTCTCGGTGAGGTGCAGCGCAGCCGCCAGCCCGGCCCGCTCCGAGCTGCTCAGGTAGCGCTTCACGTCGAAGGTGGACTCCAGCTGAAAGACCTGGCTCTTGGAGAAGATGGTCCGCGTCTTCTTCCTGCCGCCCGCCGCCGGCGATCTGCCGCTCTCTCCGCCGCAGCCCCCGGCCTCCGGCGGTGGCGGCTGCGGGGCCCCGCTTATCCCCTCAATAGGGAGCGGGGAGCCCACTCCGCCACCACCCTCCATCTCCAGGCTGAGGCCGCGGTTTGTCCTTTCGTCCCCTAGCCGACGGGGCTTGTTTCCTGCAATGGCAAAACACGGCATTAGCTCCCGCCTCCGCCCGCACCCTTCATGACACGACTCGGCTGAGCGCGGGGGAAAAGAGATGGAGCAGAAGGGTGAGGTGGGACAAGGAGGGGAGGGGGTTGCTGAGAGCTGGGTCTCGTGTCGTCGTCCCCCACCACCACCCTTCAAAGGAGAGAGGAAGGCTTAGGACCCTTCAGTAAGGATCTAAGGAAATCTCTCTGCCAGCTGCATGCAAAGTCAGGGGCTCCTGGATGAGGGACTAACAGCCAAGGAGGCCGGGAGCGGGTAAAACACCCTGGAAAAGCCCCTGGGAGCAGGTTGGTGCGTGTGCCTGTACCATCTCCGCCTGTCTGTCCGCAGAGCCACGGTTCCTCCTCCGGCGACTGCGTGAACGCCGAGGCTGCGTGTGTGTGAGTGTGCGTGCGTGCGTGCGCGCGGTGCCAGCCCGGCAGCCCTGGGAAGGCCGGGCTGCCACCCGACGTGTGAGACAGCCTGCGGGGGGCTGTCGGTTCTGTACCCGAGTTGCTGGAGCCTTTACTGGAGTCTTGCTCCTCAGGCCCCTCTTCCTCCTCCTCGGGCAGCGCGCAGCGCGCTCTCCCGTGCTCCCGGGACGGGTGGCAGGGTCCGACCTGCAGGATACTGTCGATGCTGAAGGCCGGCGGAGCGGTCGGGGCCGGCGGTGCGGCTGGGCGGCTGTCGCCGAGTTGCACCATGGCGCGCCGAGCCGCCGCCGAGCCGCCGCCAAGCCGAGCCGAGCCGCGCCGCAGGACTGGCTGCGGCGGGAGGGCGGCAGCTGGGGCGAAGGGAAGGCTGGGTCGGAGGAAGGGAGGAGGAGCCGGGGCGGTGGAGGGAGGGGATGGAGCTAGAGGCAGCCAAAGGGCTGAAGACGAGGGGAGCGGTGCAAGGGAGGGAGAAGGCATGCGGCAAGGAAGAGAAGGAGCTAAGAGGGAAAAGGAGAAGGAGCTGGAGGGAAGCGGGAAGGGAGGGATGAGGGGAGCAAGCAGAGGTGCCCCTTTCCTTGCCCCGGAAGGGCAGCCAGGGCAGGGCAGGGCTGGTTGCCCTCCTGCCAGGACCGTCACTGCTGAGGTGGAGGGAAGGCAGAGTCAGTCCCAAGAAAGCCCACGGGAAAGGCGAGGAGGAGGTGGGATGGCAAGATGGAGATTTCTGGATGGAAGGAGAAGGATGGAGGAAGAGGACTGGAAATGAGAGCAAGGATGGGGTGGAGTGCGGCAAGAAAAAGCAGTGGCGGCTGTTGAGAGAGGGAAGGTGGGAAAAGGGAAGCTGGGAGCCAGCGAATCCCTTCCGTGTGTTTGTACAGCACCCGCACGACCCCGGACAATTTGCTGGGGGCATTTGCTGCAGATTATGATGCCATTGTAAAGAGGTGGGAGGCCCTTGGGAAGGGCAATTCACACAGTCCGAGTCCCTTCCCTGTGGTTCTTCCACCTGCAGACCTTCAGCAGAGGATGCAGAGTTTCCCTGGAGAGAAAGGGAATCCCCTTTCCTTCCGAGGAGCCCCGTGGTGTCAGGCCACCCTGAAATCCACACACGTACACACGCCCGTGGCTCTACAGAGCCCTTCTGTACTTTCCAAGAGCTAAAAGTTGTATGAGACCCCGTGCTTGGTACGGGATGATGAGCGGAAGGGTTGCACCTTGCAGGATATGTTTTGGAGGTGGGGAAGTGCTCGTCTGTGGGAGCTGGGGAAGGATCGGTCTCTTTCTCCGTGTTACAGAGAACTTTTTGTCCCCACCACCTACAAGCACTGCAACGTTTTAAAAGCCGTTTGCACTACTCAAGATCCAGAGACTCCATCCAGAGCCACCATCCGTTTGGGATCACAGGGAACCTCCTCTCTCCCTGTGACTATGTGTAAAGCCAGGAAAATGTTTCTAACCGACTTTTAAGAGGCCTTTTAGTCCTATTCTCGAGGTTTCCACTACGAAAACTGCTGAGGGCAAGCGAGAAGCCCTTGAAAAACAGTTGACAATAGAAGTGTTGACAGGCTCTTAAATATTGTGATGCCAGAGACTCTGCGAGCTAAAATCAGGGCATCTCAAGGCGTTAATCTTTAACGCGCTGATACTTGAGAGAACGGGTTTCAGCTCTTTTTCATGGAATTTGTTTCACTTTATAAGTGCACTCAGATTTTAGCGCGGCCGTCTTCTGGAGAGCTGTACAGTTTCCACCAGGAGGAATATATACGTCTTCCACTGACACGATTATTGACCAAATGCCTGAACTTGTTGCAATCTCCTGTACTGGCGGTTCTGATGGAGCAAAACGTCCCTTTAGAGGGAGCGACAGGGCGAGGGAAGGGACGGTGAATAGTGGTACCAAATGCGAAGAAGCAGCTGGAAAGATGAGTTAGGAAATTCCGTGTGAGCTGGTATAATTTGGGGCACTTGGGTGCCAGCTGGAGTCAGTTTTTGCCTCCCTCTCCTGTCTCGGCCTACTCTCCTGCTGTCTGTGGGCAGGGCACGTCCCAGGTGCTCACATCTGTTCTTGCTGCAAACCATTTCCCTTTTAGTCTAGCAGAAATCCATCTTAAAAAAAACCCAAACACATTGACTTAGTGTGTTTTCCTAGAAGACATTTTCTTGGAAGAAAAAGGAAAACTTGAAGAAGGCAGAAAATAAGAAGGAAATTGAAGATGAAGATGTAAGTTTCAAAGCCCAATTTTTTCACCACAGCCCCCTCCACACCCTGAACAGTCTGAGCCCAGCACTGGGAGACTCTGTCCTCTAACAGTCCTCCGGGAAAGGCTATGCTCCTTTCGTAGCCCCATTTGGAAGCTGTACAAATCCTATTTTGGATTCGCTGACAAACCCTGTGCAGCGAGGGAGCACGCTGCAATCCGGGTCTCCCCAGCCACTGGGGCAAGATGGAATCAATTCACTGGCAACAACAGTAGCCTCCGGGGTACTCCCTGCAGCAAATCCTAGAAGCCAGACCTGTACCGGGCTCCTCATGGCCTCTGCTAGTTCCTCTCTTATCTTCAAGGAGGGTTTAAGGACTTGGCTTCGCATGCGTACTTGACAGCCCGAGCTCAGCGTATCCTGCAACACCCAACCAACCACCTGCAAAGTGCACCCCTACGGAGGGTGTCCCTCCTCTTGGACCCGCTCCAGACCCTCAGCAACCCCTCCGAGCTGCACTTGTCCCAAAACTGATGGGGAGTGACGGTGTCCGATGGGGTGGGAGACCTTGCCAAAAGCCAGAGGCTTTGCCAGGTGGATGGCTCATCCCAGCTCGGCCAAGGGCGGCTTTGCCTCTGCTCTCCGAGCATTGTTTGAGCCAGAAAAGGGGGTCTCGCTGCCCGAGAGGGGTCCCCCCCAGCAACACTGCTCCGCACGATTGCGGTTCACTCCCAAGGGGACATTCCGAAACGCCGTCGGTTGAAAGTGACAACTTTCCTTACAATGGGTAGGCATATCCCCACGCTGGTACTTTTTAATTGGCGCTTCATTTGTATTTTATCTGGGTGGAATCTTGTCGCCTGGGACGTGTCACGACATGGAGGCCGGTACCACAGAGCGTCAGCATAGGAAGAGCGACCCTTTTTCTCTGAATAATGTATTCCTGTATTAGAAGCTAATATCATGCTGGGTGGAAACATTTTACCTAGGAAAAACTTTTTACCAGAAATCACTCAGCTGACGTATCTTCATTTCCATTTTAGCTCAGAGCACAGAAAGTTTCTTACTCCAAATCAAAATCTGATGGTAATGAAATCTGTTTAGATTTCTCAGAAACGCCAAAGAGTCCGGGCTCGCTTGGCTTAGGGAACCGAGCTTGGTTTATTCCTCGATATGTTCGAGGGTAACATGGGCCCTCTTCGGATCTCACATCCCTTTGCAAACAAGACCCCCGTTTTTGCGCTTTCCCCTCGGCTCTCCCGACGGGTGGGTCCAGAACAGAAACGCTGTCTGAAAAGTTCATAAAAATAATCAGAGGGCTTGGGCTACCTCAGCACTACAGGTCCCTGAAACAAACCTGATTTGGGATTTCAGCATTAGCTGGATATAGCCAATTGCTATGGTGTGGTCCCCTCCTGGCTGTCATCCTTTCCTGGCACCGGTCGGGACAGTGGGGACATCCGTCGCCGGCCATCGGAGGAAGAGAAAAAGTTTTCACAGGGAGGAAAGCAGCCCTCCTTCGGGCCCTGAGGAAGGCAGCTACAAGTGTCACACACAAACAGGCTTTTCAGGGAGTTGGGTGCGCTAAGCTAAACCCTTCCACCCAGAGGTGCGGGACACAGCCCGTGAGGTGACCCCAGGACAAAGCGTCCCTGCTCGAACCCTTCTGTTCCACACTGAGAGCAGGTCAAAGTCCTCGGCCAAATAGCCTCCGTGTAACCCCTGCCCTCGACAACAGAGGTGTGCGGGGAAAATCCTGGAGGGGATTTGCAAATTCTAGGCTATTCAGTAGATGTGAGTTGCTAACGGGAAAGGAGGAGAGAAGAGAGGAAAGAGAAATAGAAAGAGAAAGAGAAGGAAGAGAAAGAGAAAAAGAGAAAGAAAAGAAAAGAAAAGAAAAGAAAAGAAAAGAAAAGAAAAGAAAAGAAAAGAAAAGAAAAGAAAAGAAAAGAAAAGAATTAATTTTTATTTGCACATCTAGATTTCCATTAATGCTTTTTTTTTTTTTGACGTTCTTTTATCTCACCACACAGAAATGATAATGTAGAATTCTTAAGAGTTGAGAAACTCAAGGTAGGTAAATGAAACATTAAGACACCAGCCATAAAGTTACATTCATCGGCAATGGGACGGGAAATGTACAAGAGTTGCCTGGATCTAATTTGAGGCTGAGAGCACTAAATGCTGTAAGCCCGCCGAAGCCTGGAGCAAGTCTCCCTCGATCGATGGCGAGAGCGGGGCTGGGGAGAGCCAGGCTGCCCCAAGGTAATGTAGCATAAGAGAAAGGGGGGAGGAATCGATCCAAATAAATTGTTCAACAGTGGAGCCAGCGCGCACCTATGAGATTTATCAAGTATTGATTTGCATTAATATTTTAGACCCGTGTCTACGAGAAAACTTACAGGCCAGCTTAAGCCGGTGAGCAATATACCATTTGCAAAGTAGCCATTTAACAAGGTGCTTTGCAGCATATCGATCGTTTTCATTTAAAGTGTAATTAATAATAACATCTTACGGCATCTGCACCAGGAATTTATTCCAGAAGTTCAGTTCGGACCCGAGTTTGATTTTCGTTTGCTTTGCTTAAAATGAAAAGAAAATAAACCTTTTCACTAACTATTTTTAATAGCGTTGAATAAACATAAGTTATCTTTGTGAGCAGGCTGGCAAGGTTCTTCTTTGCCTCGCCTCTGGAGTGCCATCTAGCTAAGCTGTTGTAGCAACATTCATTAAATAAATGTCAACAGACAAGGATTTATGCTGCATAATAATATTACAGCTGTACTGTAACTGGATTTATTTTAAAACTATTCTGATGTTGCTTTGATCTATAAAGCAGCAGCGTATGTCTCTATATGTCGCAAACAGCCTTTGCGAAACAACTTCGAGCTTTGCGAAACAACTTCGAGCTTTACAGTCAGCCAACATTTTTCTTCTAACGTTCTGTGTGCAGAGGGACCACAATGTGAGATTCTTATTTCTTTGATTTGTTTAATAAAGAATATATAGGGGAAAGAAAACTGCCAGGAATCTGCTGTCCTGATCTGAGGCTGGGGCTTGGTGGGGTTTTCACCTGTTGAAATTGTCAGCGCACATACATCAGGAACTACGGCTGCTGCTGGCTGCTCTTCTGCATCCTGCAGAAATTTCTTGCCAGCAGACACAAGGAAAAGTGTCATTAAAAAAGCTACGAGGTAAAGAAACCTGAGGTGTATACGCTCCTACTTTCAGCACGTACTTTCAATAAGCCACCACAAAACACTTTCTGCAGGCACAGAATAAGGCGTAAGTAAGCACTTTTTCTTAGATGAATTCACGTCTTGCACCTTTTAATATTTTACTATGTTCATAAGTTACAAGTACAGTGTATGAAAAAAAAAATCTGTTTATTGATATAATCAGCACGTCTTTAAAAAACAAACTAATGTCAAAACACATTTTAAAAATCCGATTGATCATTGAGCCCTGCCAGTTCCTTAACTTCAATAAAAGAATATTTAGTAGAATCAGAAGTATAATAATCTTATATGTTACTCCAAAGAAAAGGCATGTGGAGAGTGGCAGGCGTGTTAAGTTTCGCGTTGGATTACAATCTACTCTGATATGACTGTAGTGAGTCAGGATTTTGCTCCAGTAGGTAATGCTGGGGGATTTGGGGAGCTGGATATGACTTGGGAAACAGTCTGGCCGCTTTCTCCCAGGGGCAGCCAGGCTGTGAAGGGTATAGAGTCAAGGGGTTGAGCCCCGAGAAAGAAATATCGCCCCAGGTCCTCTTCTCGGCTCATAGAAATGCTGAAGACCTCCCGGAGCCCCGGCATTCCCAGCCCCGCCGCGTCCCAGTCCTTCTCACACTGCTCATGGCCGGGCTGGAGAAGGACTTTCCCCGAAGGCGGGTGTTTGACGGATATGCAAAGAAAAGTGCTGGCGAAGATCTCCCGGAGTGAGATGAGGGATTTCATAGCGGTTGGGAAAATAAAAAGTATTAAAGCCCCCAAAACAACAACTTCCAGCAACGCGGCTCAAACCGAAATGAGCATCCCGTCAAGTTAGCACTTTTCTCAGGAACCCGGCATATCTAGATATATTTCATTCTCGAGTGCTTTTGAGGCTTCCAGCGTCCTGATTTAGCTGTGCAGGCTGATGTCCAGAGGCGTGTTTCAGGCCAAAGTGGAGAAAAAGATAAAAAAGAGAGGGAAAAGAAAAAAGGGGGGGAGGGGAGGAGCAGAAGGCGTTGAAGAGGCTGCAATCCGCCCCTGCCCCTTCTGCTCAGGTTTCGTATCAAAGCTGAAGCTCCACCGCATGTCAACGATCTATTTCATATCAAAAAACAGTGAGATTGCTCCAAATACGATGTCAAGCGTAGGAAACAGCAAGGAAACGCTCTTCCTTCACTGGAGGCAGATCCGCCTGCACGTACCCCGGTAGATCCAGCACCCGGTTCTCCCTGCGAGGACACCCAGCACTCCGAGCTGGTCCCTTCAATTACAACTGATTATGCCCTAAAACGTAGGATCAAAGCTTGACCTTCCACCAAAGCTGTGTTTTATAAGGTCATTTCCCCCTTAATATTTGGAAAATGAAAATCAGACCTTTATAAACAATGATGGATCCGATATTCATTTTAGCAGTGGGTAGAGAAGGGAAAACGAAACAGTTATTAAAGGAAAAAAAACCCCAGAGTGGCATGCATAATATTTCATATAATATCACATTACAGGTTAGCTTGCATAACTAGCCATACAACTCCCCAGTCTATCCCCATCTGATTATTTTTCTTTCCTTCCTTTTTAATTACCAGCGCGAACTATTAATCGATTACACGAACCGTTAAGAGACGGACAAACCGAGGCGCTCTTTCTTCAGCCTCCTCAGGAGACGGAAATGTGGCAAACCCACTGGTAAAATACAGTATGTTGAATTATATGTGTGTATATGTTTTAACCGTGTATTTTAGCTGATAGTTTGAAGGGGAAATATGAATTAAAACAAAGAAATCAAATCCTCACAGCTCGGGCTTCATCGAATTCACTCCAACAATTTGCCTTCAACTTGTTTCAAATCAAAAAGCCTCTAGCGGGAAGGATCGGGGGCATCAGCACATGCTTGGATATCGATCGGATGAAAACCAGAGTAACAATAGAAGGGGAGGATGTTCTGGACCGATTAAGTGGCTAAAACAAAGAGCCCTGGAGAAGCTGCTGGAGGGCAGATCCGCTGAGTCCCCGCTCTGCACGGAGTGCAGCCGGGGCGCCGGGGACAAGGAAAGGTTTCCCGGCAGAAGCGCTGGCCCGGGGCAGAGGAGGACCTGAGAAAGGTCGCGTATAGAGGGGAAAGGCGAGCTTCGCCGTCCCTGGGGCCCTTGCCGATCCCTACATTCGTCTCAGGCTCGGCAACTCTGAGGAAAGCGGGGAGGAAGAGTTTGGGGGGCTGCGGGTCCCCCGGAAAACGCCGGTAGGTGTCAGCCCGGGGCAGAGGCGGCGGGGAGGGCTTGACCGCTGCCACGAGGCTGCATTTTCTTTGGAAGCGCAGCAGGGAGAGCCCCGCGGACCCTCTCCCGTTTCATGGCGGGGTCCTCATAGTCCTTTCTGTTCCCTCCGGCTACTGCGAGTCGCTCCGAGTTTATTCCAAAAGTAAGTTTATTGCACGTTAAAAAAAAAAAGAAAAAAAAAGAGGAAAGAAAAAAAAAGAAAAAGCAGAAAATCGAGAAAGGTGTGAGTGGGAAATGAAAATTCCGGGGGAGAATGGGGGTGGAGCTGGGAGCCGGGGGAGGGGGCGACGGGCCCAGTTGGGCGCTCAGACGAGTCCTGTCATCTGCGATCTTAGGAACGGGATGGAGGCGGCTGGGAAGGTGCCCAGGGGGTAGCTGACGCCGCTGGAGAAGCCCACTAAGGGGGGCGACATATGGGGCAGGGAGAAGCCCAAGGCGCTAGCCGGCGAGTTCTCGTGGTACAAAATGGGGACCCGCACTATCCTTTGGGCGGCGTGGGAGAGGTTGGCCGCCTCCAGGTCGGCGGCCAGTTGCCGCTTCCACTTGTTGCGGCGGTTCTGGAACCAGATTTTCACCTGGGTCTCGGTGAGGTGTAGCGAGGCTGCCAGCCCGGCCCGCTCCGAGCTGCTCAGGTAGCGCTTCACGTCGAAGGTGGACTCCAGCTGGAAGACCTGGCTGCGGCTGAACACCGTGCGCGTCTTCTTCTTGCGGCCGGCGGCGCGTTGCTCCGGCTCTCCCGGCTCCTCTCCGCGCTCCTCCTCCTCCTCTTCGCGGCCGCTCAGGCCCGGCCGTCCTCCCGCCGGGCCCCGCACCGTCGCTCGTCCTCCACTGCTTGCCCGCTCTGCCGGCTCCTCGGGCAGCTCGGGAGAGTCCCGGTCGCTGGCTGCGGAGAGAGGCAGAGGATGGGAGGTGGAGCTGCTGCTCCGGGCAGCGCGGGGAGAGGAAAGCATCGCCCGGCCCTTGCCCCGCTCACCGAAGCTGCTGTGGAGAGAGCGGGGCCGGGGCCGGCTCACCGGCAAAGGCTCCTGCGGCTACTGCTTCTCCTGCGATAAACCCCTGAGTGTTTGTGTACACACATGAGCCCACATACATATATAGAAACACCTAGATGGTGTTTCATATATATATACATATCCTCAGCTACGCACACACTCACACATGGGCGTATGTGTAGACACAGCAAAGTGTATGCATGTATTTTCACTCGGATCTGTGTACGTTTGCTACACAAAATACAAGCGTACATGTGTATGTATGCACACACGTATATATACAGAGAAGTATGTACATACACACATTATCTAAATAGATGTTTGTACTTTTTATATCCGTATGTACACATGAATACACGTGAGCTTTAATTTATATACACACATGTATATATTTACACACAGATACGACATAAATATATTCACGCACATGTGTACACGCATACACGTACATACCTAAGTATATTTCTGCGTGTAGAAGGGCTAACTATAGGGGTGCGTGTGTGTATATAAAGAGAGGTTAAAAAGAAGTATTTTCCCTTCACGTTATTCTGAACTTGATAAACCAAACGATCGGATCAGCTACTCTAATATAGGGACGTTGCCTCCCCGCATGTCACCGAGGAATTTCCAACATTGCGCTTTCCATTTGCAATTTCAAAGGAGATAAAAAAAAAATCCTATTCTTTGTAGAACAAGAGAAAAACATACAAGAAAAAAAAAGGTAAAAGTTAAGGCAGTTGTTTCTAGCATAGATTTTTGTTTCTAAATGTAGTTTTGAGATAAATTAAAAATATTAATAAACCTATATCTGTAAAAACAAACTCACGGGATTACAAATCACGTCTTTTTTCCTTATTGAGCAATCGTGGGAACCCTAAAAGCTCGTACAGGATCATAGAGACGCGTGGAAGGGCAATATTTTTTCTATCAGGATAAAAATAACCAACCGATGGCAGCCCATTAACTTTTTCAGATGTTAATTTTGCCCCCCAACCCAGGCTCTTTCTCCTGCGTCCTTTCCAGCGAGGTTCCCGCAGCCTGCCGCTGCCCCAGCCACGCTGCGGGATGAGGGCAGCGCAGGGCCCAGCCCGACGGCTCCCCTGGCTGCCCAAGTTCCTGCTCCCCATCTTTTTGGCGTGATGGGGCGCTAAAAAATTAATAAATATATACATATACATGTATAAAAAAAGAAAGCCAGGCACCTTTCTTAAAAAATAGGAAAGAAAAAGAGACGGCGTGGAGGAAAGAGAAAGAACCCCCCTGAGCCAGCGCACGACCCCTGTTTACATTTTGGGCTGCGGGGCGGAGGCTCCAGGCGCCGCACACGCAAGGAGCGTTTCCGGAGATTTGCCCTCAGAGCCAGGGCGAGGGCTGCGGGCTCTCCACGCGTCCCACTCCGCGCCTGCCTGCGCGGGGGGTGGCGCGGAGGGACTGGACACCCCGAAGGAGCAGAGACTTCCCATCCCCAGCCGGGCCTGGCCATCAAGGGTAGGAAAAGGCTACTTACTGTCTGGGCTAGCGCAGCCCAGGAACGCGGCGTGCGCTCGGCGGTACCAGCCGACGGCGGCGTCACGGAGGGGGCAGCCCGGGGTACCGAGGTGGAGCGGGGAGCGCGGCCCGCAGCGCGGAGCCCCGCGGGGACCACCGCCGGCAGCCGCCCGCCGAGCTCCGCGGCCCGCCGCGCTCTCGGTGCCCAGCAGGTCCTCTATGAAGAACGACGAGACGCGGGCGGAGGTGGAGCCCGCGTTTTCCGTGGCTTCGTCCGGCATGGTCGGAGAGCAGTACGGGAGGGGGGGTCCCGGCTCAGCCGGCGGCTGGCTTCTCGGCGAGCCGCTGCCCAGCCGCCGCCTCCCGCCTCTGCCTAGCCCCGTGGATGCTCTCCTGGTATAAAAGGTTTTTTTTCCGGAGTAATCATTTCAGATCGCGGTTTGCCATCATT
>WYDI02015734.1:0-12948 GCA_009867235.2 Psittacus erithacus | reverse complement strand
CTCCGGCCCAACCAGGGTGATAAGGCCTGGAGGCCTGAGTCCGTTTGTTAACTCTTTACCGTGCTGCTTCCCCACATAAGCTCACTTCCCAGAGATGCCTAAATTTCTTACACATTAATGAAATTAGTTGATAATCAAGACTTCATCTCTGAGTAGCTCCACATGCAAACTGGTGAAGATTTCCGTGTACCTCTCCACTTCATTTATCCTGTTCTGAAAGAAAATAAAGTAACAGAGCTGTAAGCACGTGCATTCCACACTGCACTGCTGACAGTATTAACTGTTAGATAATTTGCTAGCATGTAGGATCCTGAGATGCAGATCTTCTTTCTACTAAACAACAGAGAATAATTTCATCCTGAGGCTCCATTCTTTCTGAGTCTAATAACGATTATTGTACAGCTTTTGGTTTGCTTTCTCAGTAAGTGTTTGAGAATTATACTCTAGACAGAATACCCATGATAGATTGGGTAGAGAAAGAACTTTAAAGAGAGTGCTTAGAAGCTGGCGTGCTTAGAAGCTGGCATGCTTATGAGCCCAGCTAAGTCTCTGCTCAATTTTCTGACTTCTAACCCCTCATTTTTTAGTACACACTTAGTTGTTCAGCCATGATAAAAATACTTGGCTACCTAACTCAGGCTGGAGCTTTCAATGAATTCTATAGGCTCTGTATGAGAATTCAGTCTATGGAGGCTATGGACAAACCAAAACCCAAAATATTTTCTCTTGGTGACTTCTTTTTCAGCTCTACAGATGAAAATTCATAGACCTCTGTAGAAGGTTATTCATTATTTAGGTCCTGTTAATTGCCTGTAGGTTATGGACTAGTAGTCTCTTAAAAGTTTATATTTGAGATTTCTGGTACAGTTCACCACATGCCAAATATGTAATAAAAATAGCATCCCTTCCACCATTATTCAAACCTTGTCCCATGGATAAGTGAGTACCCTCTGGACTTGTCCATGCACATAAGATAAAACAGAAATGACTTTCAGGCTCAAAATTTAAAATAAAGGACATTTCATCTTGTCATATTTAGCTTTTGATTAAAACATAAGAATAAAGCAAAAAATTCAACTGAACTTCCAAGAATAAACTTTCTGGCTTGCCAAGTCCCTATAAAAAAGGAGAAATG
Source organism: Psittacus erithacus (assembly GCA_009867235.2). Taxonomy (NCBI): domain Eukaryota; kingdom Metazoa; phylum Chordata; class Aves; order Psittaciformes; family Psittacidae; genus Psittacus; species Psittacus erithacus. Next base: position 11,813 of record WYDI02015734.1, on the reverse strand, counting down.
AAGGCACACCAAAATAAAATTAGTTTATTAAAAATTAACTTGAAACCATTTTCACTAGATACTTCTTGATTAGAGAGCTCAAAATAACAATTTAGAGCTCCTTTTCTGAACCGTAGTTGAAACAAATATGCATATATGTGCTGGGGTAGAATTAATTTTCTTCATAGTACTTAGTATGAGGCTGAGTTTTGGATTTGTCCTGGAAATGGTGTTGTTATCACAGGGATTAGTTACTGATGAACAGTGCTTACAGAGAGTCAAGGCCTTTTCTGCTCCTCACCCCACCCCACCTGCAGTGAGTAGGCTGGGGGTGCCCAAGAGACTGGGAGGAGACACAGCCAAGACAGCTGACCCCAAATGACCCAATGGGTATTCTGGACCATACCATGTCATGCTCAGCATATAGAACCGGGGGAAAAAGGAAGTGGAGGGCATTCAGAGCAATGGTGTTTGTCTTCCCAAGTAACCATTATGCATGACAGAACCCTGATATCCTGGAGAGGTCTGAACACCTGCCTGCTAATGGGAAATGGTGAATGAATTCCTCAGTTTTCTGTGCTTGCATGGGCAGCTTTAGTTTTACTTATTAAACTGTCTTCATCGCAGCTCATGAGTTTTCTCACTTTTAGTGCTCCTATTCACTCCCCCATCTCACCAGGGGGGAGTGAGCCAGTGGCTGTGCAGTGTTTAGTTGGCAGCTGGGGTTAAACCATGACAATATCCTATCTCAGCTTTGTTACTGAGGTTTAATTTGTTACAGTATATTGCTGCATTAACTGACCATTAGTGGGGTGAATGCATTGCTAATGAGGTAAAGAACATTAGCTTAAAAAATCTTTCTTCAGGTCTCTGTTAATGCATAAACCTTGTGTTTTGCTGCAGGATGTGCAGATGCAAATTGTGATTTACTGTGACTCATTTCATAAAACAAGCCAAGCTAACTTGAACAAGCGTCTGAATATACAACTATTAAGGGATCAACCGTATAAATATGATGATTTGTAGATATCTGTGTAAAAAAAAAAAAGGTTGTAGGGTAACTTCAAATATTTCAACTATTCTATTTGTGTTTGGCTTAGCACAGGGAGGCAGAAATAAGTGCCAAAGAATCCTGTCTAAATTACCCATGTCCATTCAGTATCTTCTATACTAAAGTATTATTTAATCACGTAACTTTGCAATATGATTGAATTTCTCTTGGTCATTTACGTTAACATTAATATGTTCCTATTCAATTAGTGCACATGCTATTGTTTAATGTCCAGTTCATGTATGAGAATTTCTTAAAACTGTTTTCCCTTGGAAAAGTTTTCTTTCTTGGAGTGGATCTGGAAAAGAGCAAAGAGAATGAGAAATTCCTAATAATAGAATCATAGAACTGTAGAATTGTTTAGGTTGAAAAGACTTGCAAGTCCATCAAGTCCAACTGCAAACCTAACACTGCCAAGTTGGACACTAAACCATGTCCCTAGACCATGTCTTTAAAATATCTCAAACAATGGCCACTCATCCGTTTCTCTGTGCAGCCTGTTCCAATCTTTAACAATCCTTTCAGTGAAGAAATTTTCCCTAATAACCAATCTGAACATACCCTGGTACAACTTGAGGCCATTTCCTCTTCTTCTATTGAGCTTTTAGTGTGAGATGGCCCTCATTTCCAACCCTAACTACTCTATGATTCTGTTTCTTGTTACTTGGGAGAAGAGACCAGCCCCCACTCACTGCAACCTCTTTTCAGGCAGTTGTGGGAAGATATAAGGTCCCCTCTGAGCCTTTTCTTCTCCAGACTGACCACCTCCAGGTCCCTCAGCCATTCCTCATCACACTTGTGCTCCAAGCCCTTCACCAGCTCTGTTGCCTTTCTCGAGACACCTGTGTGTTGGATAGCAAGGAATGAGATAGGTGATACAAAGAATAAAGAAACAAAAAGTGTTTTCTGTGAGAATAAGTAGAAAAAAGTACGTTGACGTGTATGTCTTTTAAAGAACACACCTACACACTCACCCTTCTCAGCCAAATAGTTTTGTGTTTGCTGCCCTAGAAACTTGTATCCCTTCCTGTGCCATAATGCGTTGCCTCCTAAATTGTAGCAAAGGTCATAAGCTTAAGGAACCTTGTAAAATGAATCACTGAAATGCTCTGCTCTGAAATGCTTGGGATTGTTATGGATAGATATGTGTCTCATGCACACTTCGTACCTGCAGAGCAATAATAGCTATTTATTAATTTTCAATGCAAGCTTTTTGGTGGCCTGTTTTGCAGTGTGGTCCCAGGAAGAGCAGCGGTGGTGCAGCTGAGTAGATAATGCACTGCAGTGACAGCATGGGAATGAGTGATCAAGGGTGGAAACTTTTCTTGTTCTTCTCTCAAGGAGGAAAACACAAGAGGAAATAGACTCCAAGGTATGAGGCACGCAAGTGTTGAAAGTATCTGTTTCACATGTGCTTGTGTAAAAATTGTATCTTATGTAGGTGCTACATACTCTTCAGTAGTGCTGAGAAGCTCCTGAAAATATATAGTTCTCTGAAGTCGAAGGTTTTTAATTTCTGGAATTGTTCCCCAGTTTTCAGTGCTTTTGGTATAATTTAGGTTGTGCGTTCTCCACTGTGTACCATGTTGAAGTGCTTATTATCAGGTCTTGTGTTGGGCTGTCCCTGGCTAGACACCAGATGCCCTCCAAAACTACTCTATCACTCCCCTCCTCAACTGAATAGAGGAGAAATCTCATTGGAGATCACTCACCAATTACTGTCACAGGCAAAATGAACTGCTGCAGTGTGGGTCCCTGAAGGGCTCCAGCATGGGATGCTGCCCTCCGAGAGCAGACTACTCCAGTGTGGGTCCTCTGTGAGGTCACACCTCCTGCCAGCAAACCCACTCCCGTGTGGGCTCCTCTCTCCATGGGCCACAAGTCCTACTAAAAGCCTGCTCCAGTGCAGGCTTCCCATGTTTCACAGACTTCTTCAGGCATCACCCTGGTCCAATGTGGGGTCCTCCACAGGGTGCAGGTGGGTATTTTCTGCACCATGGATCTCCATGGGCTGCAGGGGCACAGCCTGCCTCACAATGGTCTGCACCACAGGCTGCAGGGGAATCTGCTCCAGCATATGGAGCACTTTCTCCCCTCCTTCTGCACTGACCTTGGTGTCTGTGGAACTGTTTATCTCACATATTCTCAATCCTCTCTCCGATTGCATTTGCTGTTGTGCAGCAACTTTTTCCTCTTCCTAAATACTCTATCGCAGAGGCACTATCACCATTGCTGATGGCCAGCAGCAGGAGGCAGCTGGCATTGGGTCCACCGGACAGAGGGGAAGCTTCTGGCAGCTTCTCACAGAAGGCACCCCTAGAGCCCCCCTCTACTAAAACTTTTCCCCACCAACCCTGCATATAAAAACCCACCTAAAGATATAAGCACCCAAGTCCCAAAAGGGCATAGCCAACTCACAGAAAGTGGATCTAGGACAGAAGAGGTGGTCTCAGATGCTTGTGGTTTTGCCTGTATGAAATGCAAAGTTCAGCTTTATGTCTTTCCCTTTAGTAGAAGAACTGCTCTACATATGTCAGGCATACACAAACTTGACAGACTGCAGAGAATCCAGGAAATAATATGGGCAGAAAGACATGTAATAACCTTGGGTTCGATAACAGGGAGTAGGAGAACGGTGATAGGAAATAATGGCTTCCAAAAAAGAAGCATTGAGAATATACTGGGTTATCCAGAGTGGTAGCAGAGGTGCAAGCACTAGCTTGAAGTGTATTTTCATTGAAGTACAGTGTTTGACAGAAGCCAATATGTTTCATGCAGGCTTCCTGATTTTTAAAAGGCTTTTTCTGGGAAAGTCTCTAAGGTTCAAGCTACCTTGTTACATCTGATGAGAGAAAGCAGGAGAAATAGAGAATAAGGGTGACGAAGAGCTAGCAATATTTGCAAGATTTGGTCTTATTTTTCATTTCAAAAAACACTGAAATCTCAGAAATTTGTTGCAAATATGTATTGTTGTCCCTTCTGAATAGAGTTATAGTTACAGACTGTAACCTTTTGCTCCATTTGAGTAGCAAAGATCTTGCTCTCTCTCTCTCTATATATATGTGCGTGTGTGTGTGCGTTTGTGTGTTTATTTTAAAAATAAATCTTTCTTTTTTTCTCTGCTTTTGTGGCTTTGTGTCAGACACATCATTGATGGGGCATTCAAGACAGTCTTTGAATGTAAATCAAGCTACAATGAAATATGTCGTCTTAATGTAGAAATATTCAATGCATATGAACTGTGCAGTACTGAGATTGCTAAATGATCCCACCAAAGACTTTTGAAACATACTGGAACAACACAAAACAGATCATTAGTAAAAGAACTGTAGCTGGTTACTTCTTTAAAGCTCATCTTCTTTACAGTTCTGTTGTACTGGGAGATGTCTATAAAGAACAAAGCTTTCCAAAACTTTTCCATAACACTGTTAAGACAATAGACCTCTACAGTGAATCTGAGCTGTCAGCCAGAAACCAGTGGACTGTTTCATGTGCTTTGCTTCTGTTCTGCTTCTGCTGCTCAAAAATGTACACTGTCAAGCAGGACTGTATGCTCCCTGACTGATTTAAGACACAAAGGAAAGGTTATGTGTTTAGTCACAGGACAGGAGAGAAACAATGTACATTGTTTATTTGTCCACTGGAACTGCTCAGGGCCCACAGTTTCAGTACTTGAGCTTTAGAAAAAGCTAATTTATAAGTCTCAGTCAGCCAATAATATTTCTAGAGTAATTCTTTAACCTTAGTTTCTGAGAACTTACCCTAAAGGGGGAAATTTCAAAACAAGGCACTCCAAGCATTCAACCATGTATTTCAGAGGCAAATGCTACCATTTCCTAACATGTACTTGACATGAGATGGATCCTCAATTTTATGTTTAGTCATTCAAGTCTGATTGATGCAAAGGAGAAATGTTCAGCCCAGAAAGCAGTTCAGGCTATTTGTAATGGTGAATATCTTGATAAGAAGTTGTGTTAGGTGTCCTTAAGTGAAGTAGGAAGACAAAGAGGATCAAATGGCGATTTAATGCCCTGCTCAGCCAGGCCAGTTGAGGAAACAGTATGAGCCCCGGCCTTTTGTAATGCTATTTGCTAGCGTTCAGGAGCCAATAGTGAAGGGGTTTCAGAAAGGACTTTGCTTTGACCTTATGTAGAACCAATTTGCTAAGCTGAGTAGTTCTTTTGGTATTTATTAGCGCTTCTCTTCTTTCAATTTAATGCTGTGTAAAAAGCAAATGGCAGTACAAAATCATCAGAGCTGCTTAGGTGGGGAAGCAATGAAGGGGGGAGAAGAGGAAAAAGCCACCCAAGTAGGAGTATCATAAAAGACAGGATTTGGTTTCCTTTCCCAGGCATTGTTTTTGAAGGTCGTAATTCCTGTTTTGACTTACAAATCCTCTGACATATGAAGACGGAGATCAAGGTGACTCTTGCATGAAGTTTCAAATACCAGACATTTCCTCTGACAGAAGACACCTCTGACTCAAACCAAGGCCAACTTTCAAGTTAGAGAACACTTCACAGTTGAATAAGGTTATTCAGGGTCATATCCTGTCCCATGCTGAATATCTCTGAAGGTGGAGATTCTATGGCCTCTCTTGACAACCTCTTTCAGTGTTGAGGTAACTCCTTGATTTAAACATTTCAAGTGATGAAAAATCCAATGTAACCCTTGACATGTCATTCCCACACACTGTTCATTACATATCCTGTTAAACCTTAGTTTTATTTATAGTTCAGATTTCTCTAGCTTCAACTGACTGACACTCAATTTTACTTTTATTTTTCTTGTAAACTATTTTATTCAAATTCTGTTTCTCACATTTATAAGAAATATATTTATAAACCGTGGTCATGACACACATATTTCTGAGCTGAACCGATCAAGTACCTTGAATGCTTCATGATGAGGCATGTTTAACCGATTAGTCATTTGTGAAGTTATTCTCTGAAACCTATCATCTTATTTGTCCACACTGTCTAGAATTTTGGTCATGAAAAGTGAATGCAGTATACAAGCAATCATTGTACCTATTTCAAATACAGAAATAACATAAGTATGCAGCTTTTTCAGCTTTTAAGTCAAATGCATATTAATTCCAGTTTTAGAGACCAGAGGCAGTTCTTTGCAGAGGCTGAACCTGCTAGATGACAAATACAAACAAAAAAGGGCCAGTCAATTCCCTAGACTCATTCAATGTATATTGTACTTTTCAAGAACACATTTGACTTTTTATGCAGTAGGGGGTACTTGTCGTTGCATTTTGCAATCTAGCTTTCAACATGATGGATCAAAAATTCATACAAGGTCACTATAACAACAACAACAATAATAAATTCCATAGATGTATAAATCAGGAACCTCTGCAGTGAAGTAGTGACATTCAATACACAGAGAAGCCATTTCAGAAACATTCACTAAATTTCATAAGCTTGTGATTAGAGCAGAGAGCTGGGAGCATTACTTCGATATTCCAAACAAAGACTGGCATAACAAAACTGCGGTCAAGTCAATGGTTGCTCTTTTAACACATGTGCAGACAACTTCCTGAGCAAAGTTCACTGATGTTCACAATCCTCTCCAGGGGCTGATTAATAGCCTCAATCTGAGATAATGCACAACTATCAAGCCTGATGTTTAACCTGGGGCTAGTAGTGATAACAATGCGGTTCTGCAACTGCATTGCTTGGACCTGCAGGTTTGTGGACTGATGATGCAAAGATGTGCCAGTAGTTTCCTTTGCCAAGCCAGCAAACCTTGAATACTTCCAAGGGCTGGGCTATTTTCTTTTGGGGATAGATGGTGCCATTTTCAGAGGCCAATTTCTTGTGAGATTCCTTTGGTATTTCCAAATGTTTCTGCATGAGGCAGTGTGATCAGGAGGAGAGAGCACCTCTGAGCCTTACCTGAAAATATATTCACAGTTGCCTTTGAATTAAACCATTATTTGAAAAAAAAAAATTAAAAGATGTTTGATGGAACAAAGTCTGTGCTCTACATATCGCAGGTCCTGAAAGTGTCTCTGGGAAGTGGACATAAATTCTGAATACCTTTCCCAAGCCCCCACAGGAGATATTTAAAAAGTCCAATTTTCATTACTGCTGCCTATGTCCACTTCTTACGAACTCCACCAGAAGTATGTAGATCCTAAAAGCTCAGAAAATTGAGCCTCAACCAGGCTATGAAGAGCTGTGGTAACGGGGCTGTAAGCTCCTTTTTAAACAAGACTCAGCAATGACTCATAAAAGGAGGCCCCTTGTCTTTGAAATACACTCTCAGTAAATTCTCTGTCCATTAAAAGTATATTGCATTAAAAGAAAAATGAAAAAAAAAAAAAAAGATGTAAAAAAACATGTTGGGGGTTTGTTGGTTTTTGTTTATTTTGTTTTGTTTGCTTTGGGTTTTGGGTTGTTGTTTTTTTTGTTTGGTTTACTGTTGTTTGGTTTTTTTGGTTTTGTTTTTTTTTTCAGAACTATTGTGGCATACAAGTCAAACTTTTCCAGTTTGGAAAGTTTAACCTCAGTTCCTCGCTTATGCTCTCCTCTGTCACACACACATACATGTATTTAATTGGGTTCCTGACAGTTCAATACAGCAGATAAATCTTTTCTTGCAAAGCATTGCTTGATGACATTTTTTAGCAGTAAAGCAGTTGGTAAGCTTATGTACAGAAAGGTAAGGGGAATGCGACTGTGATGGACACAATAAAAGCTCGGTTTAGTTCAGTCTTTTACACAGGTTGCTATTACTTTGAAAAGCTTCTGGCACTCTGCAGACAATGAGAAGGTTATAAAATCCCTTCCTTCCTGAAAGCCATCCAGTTTAAAACTTTCTGTAAGAGAGAAGCAGAAATCTTCCACAGCTGTACCTAATCTTCCCCAGAGGACAAATGTACTGTCATTTCAAACCTATTAGTGGCCACTTTCAGTGCAGATGGGGGGTGCTGGGAGAAACTCAGCCTGACTACACATAGCCTCTTTCGCCAGCCAAAAAAAACTTGTGACCCTGGGAAGATTCCATAGTGCTCAGAAGCATGAAAGGGGGATTGATGTCAGCTGATCTCTGAAAGTCTTAAAGATTTATGTTTTGTTGTTTTTTTTTTTTTCCTGAGATTCACCAATATTTCTGAAATGGGAGTTTAGCATAAAGCTACAGAAATCTGCAACAGCAGCTGTGTTAATAAATTGTTTTAAATCTTGACATGTGTGTATAGATTTACTTTCTACTAAATAGCTGAACAGATTTCCATGAGCTAATCTATAATTTAGTGTACAGGAGAATCATCCCATGGAGTGTATTACATATTTCATACCTAACACCAAGAAGTGAATCCAAATCATAAGCTTTCAAGGAATCTATAGTTAATGTCTGTATCTTTTTTATTGAGGGAGCCTATTTTTGGTCAGTTAGGCAGGTTTGTAGATGCACTAAAACAAAAAGCCAACAAGCTTCTGCGTATACCCAGATGCTGAACTAGAAGTCTCCCTATAACAAGTTTTCTGATTTCTGATGCTCCTATTCCTCAGTAACTCAAGCATAGCTTAGTTCACTCCAGTGGAGTTACATTCTGTTACACAAGCAGTAAACTTGATCGTCAGCTGCAAGATCAGATGTAATGCATCAGCATCATATATGGAAAAGATTTGTTGGATGGATATTTATGTTAGCAAAAAAAAAGCAAAACAGAAAAAGATGTCTATATTATTAATCTTCAGTTCATATTATCAAATGAGAAAAATTGCCAATAGTTTTCATTTTAAAATAAATAAATTTTGAGTAACTTTTTTGTAAATGTGCTCTTTTTTAGTGAGAATTGCTGAGCGTGAAGTATTAAATATTAGGAAGAAATTCTATAGCCTATCACATTTTCAAAGTAGATGATCCTAGTAGAAACAACTCTTAAAATATGTGACTCTATAAATGCATGATGTAGTTTTACATAAAATGCATATGAAGTAACTATCACTCTTGATTTAACACCAATTGTTTTGTTCTTTCTGTTTGTTTGAGAGCTAGTGGAATCATGAGAATCTCTGAGAAGCTCAGACTTCAAAAGGAAATCTTTTCTGGTTAAAAGGAAGGGAACATAAGGCAAATATATTCCAGAAGCTCAGAAAAAAAAAAAAACAACCCCAAAAACTTATAGTTCCCCATGGCTTTCTGTGGCACAGAATTTCTAGTTTGTAACAATAAAGTTGTAGTAAAAGTGAATATTTCTCAGAAGGAGCAGCATTTTGAATCTATCACTTCACACATCTATGTATTCACATCAAATCAATAAGACTTCAACACTTTTTTGTAACGTAAAACTTCCTATCAATCAGAGTTGAAACTCACTGGCAGGTTATCAGGCAAGAGTTGAATCTGAGAAACCAGCAGAACAGAACCTCTCATATGCCTTTGCTATAGAAAAAGCATCTTGACCAGTGAGAATCCCCTGATGTAGTTTTAAAGAGACATTCATGATTTTGCAGAGCCCCACAACTTTTCAGTGGAGAAGACAATATTACTAATATCATGGTAAGAATTGCTGTTTGTCCGCCACTTCTTTTTTTTCCCTTTTTCCCCCTCAAGGATATTCGATCTTGATTTCATTACACACAGTTTTACAAAAAAATCCTTTAAAATCTAACAGAGCATGATAAGCTTGCTACAGGATTTTCAAAACCAATATATATTGCAAGGATACAATTTTCTATAAAATTCTGTATAATGGTCTAACAATTCACAGAAAGATGTCATTCTTTGCTGCATTATGTTGTATCTCAGAATATCTCTTATGTACTGTACTTTTGTCCTTCTTCTAAATCCTGTTGTGCCAGAACAAAATTAAAGAAGATTGCACTTATATGTCATCTTCAATCTGGATAAGTCTAAAATCATGTTAGGAGGTACTTATCACCATGAATGCAACCATATCTGCTGTGAAGGGTGTGCAGACCCACCTTACATGAAAGCACACTAATAAATACCCTGCACATCTCAGTGCACAGAGGTAGCTTTAGATAAAGAAGATTGTTCTAGCCAAACCCCAAAACAAGTAAGAATGAGTTAGGAAAACACCTTTCAGGAATTATTTGGGTTTGATGGATTTTGCCCTGGTGTAGGACATGTCCTAGATGACCTGGTGTAATTGCTTGCTGCTGCATTAACTGAATGTGGAACTGGTAGTCAAGTTTGGAAAATATTATGGCCAGAATTGTTTTATAATCAATCAGAAGACAAGCACTATTTCTTATGCCTCCACTGTACATTCGACTGGTCAGTTTTGAGCAGGCTGGAAATGGCATTCCGCATGTGTTCTGGCGTGTTCTGGTAGGGCTTTGATCCCAATACAGGTACTAGTCCATATGTGCCTATATCAGCATTTTACTTGACATTAAAATAAAAATATCAAAAGTACATGTTGAAATTCATCTTTTTATCATGGAATCTTGTAGCTTATATGGAAAAAGAAAGCTTATAGGAAGTGGAAGTGAGGATGGGCAGCCTGGAAGGAATGCAAGAACACTGTCCAGGAAGCTAGAATGGCGAGGCACTGGAACAGGCTGCCCAGAGAAGTGGTAAATGCTCCATTCCTGGCTCTGTTCAAGGCCAGGTTGAACAGAGCCTTTGGCAACATAGTGTGAGGCATTCCTGCCCCAGGGATATGTCATGTCAGGGGACTGGAACTGGATAATCTTAAGGTCCTTTCCAACCCAAACTATTCTGTGATTCTGCGACCATCCTTAGGTACCAGGCTTAGTGTAGTGTCACCAAGCAGTCTCAGAGCACATGGATAAGATTTCTTTAGGAAAAAACAAGAATGATAATATACACAACCTGTATGTGTTGACCTTACTGACCTTAAATACCAGTAGTTCAGTCCACAAGATATAATTTGTCCTGGTCTGATTCAACTGCCCATAATGCATATGGTGTATCTTATGGTCACCCACACCAACTGTTTCACCTTGTAGATGCACTTCTATTGCACCACACTACTTAGAAATTAGATTCAGTTTCTGAAAAGTTTCTGTATAGTTTAATAGCCTTTTGATGCAAGGAGCACTGAGTTGAAATGCAATAGATCCTGGGACAGGATAATAGGCTTGTTCATCTGGACTGGAAATAAGTGTGATTCAGTGATCAAGTACCTCAGAGGAAACAGAATGTGACTACATAAATTACATTTATTTATTTGGCCTTGGCAGAAGCTGATCTGCAAGATATTTGTATTTCATCCTCCTAATAACTGTTAAAGAAAAAAGACTCATTACTAATTATGTAACCTACTAGCCAGAGCTTGAATTAATTGTACTCTTTTTAGAATAAACATATTTTAATTACAGACATTTGAAATTAATGCTATATATTTTTGCAAAGAATTTTTATTAGGCATGCTGCTTGGCTTTTAAAGCAAGACAAAACAGATATTGCTGTGCTACAGTACTTTTACTGAACAAGCAGAATCCTAATGAATTACTATACTTCGTGTTAAGTGATCAGTGGTGTACAATTATCACTTCTTTTTCCTCTTTTTTTTTAATTATGATTATTATTTTTCCTAACTTCAGTCTTGCAAAACTACCTATCACTGGTACTGAATAAACAACAGAGATTATCTATTTTGTGATTATATCATCAGCAGTTTTCTGTGGTTATATCTTGGTCACAGATTATTAAACCATTGTAAATTGTTGGCTGCTGTGAATTTAAGCAGAGCTTATTTTCTTTTCTTTTCTTTTCTTTTCTTTTCTTTTCTTTTCTTTTCTTTTCTTTTCTTTTCTTTTCTTTTCTTTTC
>WYDI02015731.1:48152-61109 GCA_009867235.2 Psittacus erithacus | reverse complement strand
CCTGTTTAAGTTTGAACCCATTACCCCTTGTCCTGTCACTACAGTCCCTAATGAAGAGTCCCTCCCCAGCATCCTTAAAGCCCCATTCAGACACTGGAAGGCTGCTAATTTTGATAACAAGATCTCAAAACCAAATACCAGAGCTTCCATTTAACTGGGAGAAAATATCTTCAATTCACCTTAGCTGAAGGAAAACCAACCCACTAGCTCTTCAGCAAATACTGCTGAATTATTCCCAAATGCAATGAACCCCATTTTCTAAAGAATTTAGTTTTGCTTTGGTTTATGCTTCCTGACTAAACTACATGCAGAGAAAAAAAAACAACTCATGTTTCGTGCTGCATAATTCTTACATTAATGCATGCACCTAAGGTTCTGTCTCATTCCAAACTGCCTCTGTTGTACTCTTTGATCCAAATGGTCTTGATCTCTTTTAAGGTTCTACTATGAGAGCAGAGCTCAGAATGCATGTAAGATATAATCTGAAGACCACGTACCTTTTCTTCAGGGAAGTCAAGGTTGCATGGTATTTTGGATTCTTTACAATGCCACTTAACTATTCCAAATGGATGCTGAGCTTACAAATATAAAATTAATAGAAGAAAAATGTATGTATCTTAAAACAAATTTACCTGGCCTCCAATGTGTTTATATTTTAAAGCTGTGTTTTGCAATTAGGAATAAACAGCCTTTCTCCCAAATATATGAAATCTCAGAAGACGAGTAAAAAGCTCTTCTGCTGAAATGTATGAATTAAATTTCCATTACATACACTGGCATTGCTCTCACATCCATTCATGGATGACATGCAATGTACCTAAAACTCTGAGCTGCAGCATTCAGTCCATAATTCTGTCATTTTTCAATGGGAATCCACCTGTATAATCAATTACATTTTCCTGTACCCTACTTCAGCTGTAATGGAAGGCTATATCTGCATTTATTTAACTAGATTTCTAGCCACTGAGAGCTGAACACAGATTTTATCTTCCTGAAGAGGTCACAGATTAACTGTGTAGTGTGTTTACCCAACATTTTCCATTGCTTTTCCTTTAGTACTGAAAAAGTTTCCAACAAACAGGGAGTAAAAGGTCACACTATTTTTAAACCAGTGTGTTTTCCCTGACCTTGTCCGTTTTCTGCAGCTAAAACTTTAACCCTGGTACCTACAAACAATTCACCTTACCCAGAGGTCATGCTCAGCGTAGTCAAAGAGAAGCCACACTTTCCTGTCAGCATGAGAAAGAAACACCTTTTGCAGAGAAATGACATTTGGATGCTTGAGCTCCCGCAGCAACTGCAAAATAAAGAAAGTCCACAAGAGTTATATATCCATACATCCAGAACTATGAAAGGGCTGGAAAGAGGAATAATTTAAAATCTTTGCTACATACAATGTCAACAATAAAAGCTGAAATCTGCAAGTCACAGAAAACAGCACATGCTTTTTTAATGAAAGAACCAGCCATTAGTTTGAAACCGAAGCTGGAAGCAGGTCATAACTCCCTTAGGGCACTCACTTCCTATTCATTTCCTAAAAGTAGAAGTCTATGTAAACCTCACTATTATCCAGGATCAAGGAGACTCCACAAACAGCCAGCTGTGGCACCTGCCCTTTCCCACAGGCTGTAATCTTCAATAGAGCCATTTTGGGTATCCAGTTTTCTTCTCAATCCCAATTACCTATAAACCCTGCATTTTGGTGGCAGCCATTCAAGGCTGAATGGGGGGGCTCATTTAGAGCCTGTCCATGCAGCCAGCTTAAGGATGGTATGGTTTGTAAGATGAAGTCAGCTCATCTACAAGGTCACCACCATGGACAGAAGGTCTAGCTCCTCCCACAACATGTATTACACCAGTTACAGTACTCAAAAGCCATCCACAAGATTGCTCCCAGTTCAAGAAAAAACTAACCCATACACAAAAAGGAAGTAATTTTCTGCTGAGTTCCTGAGCTGAAATGACCCACACCGCTAACAGCAAACTCAGCACTAGCAAAGGGACACAGTTAGGAACTATTAAGCCAGTTCAGCTCTTTAGAAACTATAGCTTTAATCACCACCAAAAGGAAAACATACAAGGATACAGCACAAAAACTGAATACAGACATCAGTCTGTTTGAGCTCTACTTACTGGTCATGTTGCGATTACACTGTACTCACAGAGCTGCTAAGAAAATAACAAAAACTTAAACTATTGTCAAGCATGGCTACCCAAGACTAGGTAAATTCTTGCCAGCTTAGTCCACCAGAAATTATGACATTTTTAATAAAAGGAATGGCTTTTAAAAGCCAAGGACAATTTGAACTATTTGAATATAGAATAGAAAAATTAATATTTCTGAGATTAATCTTTTTCAATAAAATACAATTTTCCTGCTACATAATAGAGAAAACAAGAAAATTCCTTTCTACTGATACCTTTGTCACAAGTGGTAACATTTTAGCTGCTACTAAGGTAGTAAAATGGGAGTGTATATCTGCATATGTTTGGTTCCTTCTTCTCTGTTTCATTTGAGACAGATTCCTATCCCTACCTACTCATCAGTCTTCAGCGTGGTGTTTCTTGAGCAAGAGGACTGATAGCCCACAGAGCTTTTATGTCAAGTATGAGATCAAACAGGGAGACAGAGGGTTGAGGAGACAATGCAGCATTACAAATCAATGCAGAAGGTATTAGTTTCAGAGTGTTAAACCTCTTGATTTGTAAAAGCATTACACAGAGTAATTTTTAGGCAGGATCTTCAAGAAGCAGTGTGGAATTCTCTAAATGCCAATAATTCCTACAAAGTATAACATCAGTATGGAAAAAAACATAAGAAATGCTTAGTTGCATTTTTTTTTATCAATTACAGGTAGTAGGTTGACCCCAGCCAACAGCAAAGCCCCACACAGCCACTTGCTCACCCCCTTCAGTTAATGGGAGAAGAAGAACAAAAGAAGCAAGAAAATTTGTGGGTGAGGACAGACAGTTTAATAACTGGAGGAAAGAGGAATTTAAGAAACAAAGAAGCCCAGCCAGGCTCTGCGCAAAGGCTACCTCTCAAAAGGGAGGACATCCAGCAGTAGCCAAAATACTGGTTATCAACAGTGGTTTAGTCCTAAATCCAAAGCACTGCACCATCCAGGCTGCTATGATGAAGATTAACTGCATCCCTTTCAGGCTCGTACAGCACCAAAGACCACCAGCGGGCATCAGCCTCTTAATAGCAAATGAGGTTACAGGGCTTAAGGATAGACTGTGCCAGTCCTTACTGTGAAGGACTTTCTGTTGAATGAGTAAATTCACAGCTTAAATTTATGCTAAACAATTTGGTGAATTAACTGTATCCAGAAGACTGCAACACAGTCTATCAACTGTGTGTCCATATCAAAGTTTTACCTGATTTCCTGTGGTCTGATGACACACTTGTATCAGACATCACAGACATTTCCAGCAACCTCACTCTTCATGAACCAGACCTCCCCAGGTTACAGGCCACATGTCTTTCCTACCAGGTGACTGACTCGTGTCCAGCAGCTGACAGAGTTCACTGAGGACAAAGTAGACTACAACAAACACAGTTGGGCTGTCAAGTACAATGCCCACTAATGATACAGACCACTTTTTTTCTCCAGTGACTCTTCTAATTGCTTTTGTCTATCCTAGTCCAGTTGTACAGAACACAAAGAGAAGGCAAAGAAAAATAATGCATTTAGCTCTCAGTAGATTACTTTGCTTTTCATCTGCGTATCATGACAGTTCAAATCCATTTCTACAACTCGAAAGCTTTCCCCTCAATTAAGCAGTCTCAGTACCCTTTGTGAAGAAGGAAGATCCCATTTACCTTCAAAAAAGTAGAAACTGGACAATGATGAAGATGCTGATAGATCTGGTCTGACTTAAGTGTTATGACCCGATGCTGTCCCTGGCTGGTCTTGACCTTGCTTTCATAAATATTGTTTAAGACACAGCAAATGAAAGAGCATCCTTATGACAAAGTCCTGTGCTTGCACTAGGGTTCCTCTATCTCCCTCTTCAAATGCAGAAATATTCATTCTACAGCCATGGGTCAGCTGAGAGACCGCAAATTAAAGTGTTCTAATGATGCAAAAGCCATTAAATTGCTTCACAAACAAGGAGAAAGTGAAGTAAGACAGGACATTATCAAACAATCAACAGCAGCAGTGAGGCAGCCTGGCAAACTGCCACATGACCAAGGCAAACCTTTTCTTGCACAGGGACACTAATCACAATTACCTTGCACATCAGATACGAGCTGAACTCAGCACAAGTCTTCATGAACATGACATTCTTCCTCCAGTGATGTTTCCCCATTTCCTGTACAGCTCTCCACCACTTGTCTAGTGGTGGAGAGCCAAGACACAGCACTTCATGTGAGGGTTTCTAACTCTACTGCAAAAGTCATTCCATCCCCGCTCCTGATGCTTGCTACTATATGTGGTCTGCAATGAATGTAAGCTGCTCAGTGCTGCAATACTCCATGCTTACTTCCATCATGGAGCACAGACTCATTTGCTAGAGCAACTGGGTAGGTAACCTGGTCCAGAAGGAGCTTCTCTGATGTCCTGTCTTAGGATACGAGCTATTTTAGAAAAGGCAACTCCTTCCTTTGAGTGCTATTGCAACACATTTCTCCCAGAGCTTAGGCTAGTCACAAAGCCACTGGCAATATCAAGCAAAGCATTCACACAAGCAAAAATCACTATTGATTCATCTTGCTAGTTTGATGGCATTAATCCAAAATCTAATCATCATCTCAAGCTTCAGAAAGGCTCACATCAGGTTCATCAAGTGATCCAGCAAAAAGCACACCATAGATTAATAGTTTCCCATGGCCCTGAGATGGAAAATGGGTAAACAGGGCAGTGGAACAGAAAGCAGATTGAGGCTGATGCATAAAGAAAGACAATTTTCAGAGCAAAAGATGATTGACAAGGACGATTTAGTCATCCCCTAACAGATAAGCTCCCAGTGGAACTATGCTACAAAAAATGAGTACAGACAGTAGTGAGATATAACCTGAAACACTATGCACAGTTCTGGCCAATTCAGGGAAGATTAATTCCAACTGCAGCCAGGCAAAGAAAGCTCAAGGCTACACTGAGTGGAAGGGAGAACAGCAAGCCAAACCAAAATCCTTATAGCCTGCCAAAACCAAGCCAGAGAAAGAAGCAGTCTCTCTTTCTCTCTTTAAAATGAAAGCGGGAGAGAAGAGCTATTCTAACTAAATGACAATATTATCCAGTAGAAATGGGTATGAACTAGTCATAATTAATTTCGGCTTAAAAGCTGAATGAATAATGTTTACAGACATTACTAGAAAGAGACTCAGGAACTGCCTTCAGAGACTTTTCAAGTTTAACTCTCAGTTTGCGAGATTTCTGGTGGTGCACTCTGCCTGTCTGAGAGTGCGAGAGCAGAACATGATGATTCCAATTCTGTATTAATGAAAAAAATCCTAAAATACATTCTAATCACTCTTCTCAGTTTCCTATAAAACACTGGACCCCTTTAAGCTTCTGTGACAAAAGTTAGGTTTTAGTTTAAATAACAAGTTATTAAACTCCAAACTGACTTTGCTGCTACACCAGTAGATGCAAAAACCTGTTTGTTTCAATGTAAATACAATTTCAAAGTTCTATATTCTCATGAGTCAGATATTCCACAGTACAAAAAAGGAAACCCCTGCTGAAAGTACATGCTGTTTTGCTTTCAAAAGTATTCAGGTAAAGGCTTACAAAGGCAATGTAACAGAAAATTACAATACTGCTCACTGTAAGAATTTATTATGAAGCTGACAATAAATTTTTGAAGCTTCAGTTCTTCAGACATACAACCATGTGAAATTATTGCTTTAAACATAAAAACAAAAGAATAAAGTCCTAAATGTTGCAAAAAAGAACACTGACAACACAATGTCGGGAGAAGAAAAAATTCACATTTCTGTTCTCAGCTTCTGGGTTTTCCAAGACAAATGTGTCTTACCTGATCACACATATAAGTCAATATTTATTAGCACCTTTACACCAGAACACATTCAAAGTATTAGAAAGGGTTGTTAATAAAGATTCTCTGAAAGCGAGGTGGTGGATGAAGAATCCAGAGGAGACAGACACTGGGTGTCAAACTCAGACAAACTGTGCTGTTCATAGAAAAAATAATTCCTAAGGATTCCAATTTCTAATATTTAATCAGTATCTTTGTCCCACTTTAACAGAACTAAAAGCAATAACTACCCTCCCTTGACATATAATCTCTTGAGAATACTGTTTGTAGCCCTGCAACACAGCTCAATAAAGTACTCATCAGCCACAACTTACATTTTACATATTTTATTACTATTAAAGTATTTGAAAGGCATTAGACTTGTCAAAGAGGGTCAAATCAAATATTTGTCTTCCTCAACACCTTGCTGCCTTTCACCACATGAGAAGATTGCTAAGAAATTACTAGCTGTCTTCTGACATGAGGACTGCACTCACCTAAAGGATTTCTGGTTTTGGTCTTGTGGGAAACTGCTTTCACTGTCAGCATGGAAGGGACTTCACAACCCCCATAACCTGAGGAATCTACACCCAAGTATTGTTCCTTTTCACATAGCTGCTACAGGATTTCTTCCAGAAAGCTTACTGTGACAGTAATCTGTTCCTTGCCAGGTGAAGATGCTGAAGAGGGTAAATCCCTGAGTCATGCAGTTTCAGCTTCTGCTTCATATAGTCCCTTCTAGCTGCTGCATATTGTCTCCAGGTCCTTGGTCACCCTCAGACTGGCTCTGAAAGGGCCTTTATACCCCTCTTCCATCCCCCCCACTGGCAGAGGGGAAAGAAGCCTGCTGATCATGTAATGACATGTTCTTGTCATCCAGAACATGGAAGCCCCAGCCACCTGCCTGAGCTCTATACCTCTGCAGCAGTCTGCTCTGCTCAGGTCAGCTTGGCCAAGACCATCACAGACAGGCTGCTCTAGCTCTGCCTCCTTCCTGCCCAGAAGCTGAAAGTCTGAGGTAGGACTGCTGCAGAGGCTTTCCCTTTCAGGTAAGAGCAGCAGTCATCAACCAACCACATCTCTGCTTATTCTCACACCCCCTGGGTACCATGTGCCTGCTCCCTGAAACCCCAGCCAAGCTTCTGATGCAATGAGAGCCGTTATGGGACCTGAGCCTCCTGCCTGGGAAACAAAAATCAGTACTCCCCTTTATTTTATCAACACTCAGACATGTGAACTTTAGGGTTCTGTATTATAGCCAAACTACACCTGCAGGTTCCTACCACCAAAGGAAACACAGGCAAGTAAAGCACTTGCCAACCTGTTAAAACTGACTGAAAATACTAATCAACAAGAAAAACGTCAGAAAGTCACTTGATTACTTTAATAAAAAAGACTTCTGTAGAGGAAACAGCCCAATCCAAAATCCTAAATTTAAAGCCTAGTTAACTACTCTAGCTTTCTACAGCCTTGAAGAATTCTCCTGCTTTGCGAACTGTGAAACAGCATTTGCAGCACAATTCCAGGTGGACAGGCTTTAATGACTTTCTTCCCTGTGATTAAAGCAGAAGATGAGGAATAGAGTGTTTGGGCTTGTATGTTTTGCATATTTTTAAACAAATCTTCCCACCATCCTGTCCCTCTGCTCTCTTTCTAACAACAAATTCATCTCTTGGTATGATGAGCATGTAACTTTAAATGCCTGCTTAAGTCCTCAGGAGTCAAAGTGCTGATCACAAGAGAAACCCAGAATCTCAGGCAGTACACAAGTCTGCAGAGAACAAGACTCAAGCCACCAAATGTTCAGTTAAGGTTCTGGAAGAGGCAGGATTCACAAATGCTTACCATGTGGTGGATGACTGGGGGAAGATAAGGAAGATTATAACGCTACAGCTATCTTGATGTTAAAGATACTGATTCACTTAGCATAATTAGCACAATAACTGCTAATTCTACCAGTTAAGCAAATGGTTTATATAAAATCATTAAAAACCTCTTATTTTTCAACAGGGGAAGAGACTAGCTAAGTTCTTGAACACTAGGTCTGAGCTCCCATGCTGCAGGAAGTACAAAAATGCAGGCATTCTTTCAAATACATTCACATGAGCTGAGCTCATCTGTAACCGAGTCAGCCGTTTCAACTCAGGTCTTGAACTAGTTCGGTCCTTTCCCTGTAACTGCTGTATTTCAATAATTATTTTATTTTTTTAATAAGGCTTTGTGCATTTTTAAACATGTAGATTACTCAATAGTCCAAAACTGAAATTAGTCATTATAAGCAAGAAAAAAGCCATTGCAGAGTTACAAAAACAAGGGACTTTCACTGGGATTTATGTCAAACTACACTCTTCCTAGGTAGTCAGAGCGAAACACACAAGCTTCAGCTCTCTGGAGAAACATAAACAGATATACGTCATGCAAGCCAAGTTACCCTAGTTCCTCTTAATACCACCATACTTGCAAAATGCATTAATTGGGGTAGCCCAGAACAAAATGTGACAAAGTCTGAGATTCAGCCTTTACTTTTTAAGCATGACAACAAATAATATAACTGATTAGATGCGCAGATGACATTTTAGAGTACAACACTGCTGATTAACTCAGTAGCATTTTCATACATACATTACACATACTCACATGATCAGTATAAACAAAATGGCTACTATCCTTAATTTGATCCATCTCCAAATGAGGTTCCTTTTTTCCCTTTTACAATATGGGCTGGAACTAGATGATCTTAAGGTCCTTTTCAACACTAACTATACTATGATTCTAATATTAATTGATAGAAAGGGGGGGGAAACTCTATTTAACAGAATTAAAATTAACAATTTGGGGAACATCGACATTTTGGGGGGAAAACATCTTCTGTTAACTCTGAACAGCAACATCAGAACAGTAAGAAAAAGGGATTCAAACCCTACAAGTCCATGGTGAATTATTAATTCAGCTGCAGGAAAATTCAACCACAGAATCAGCAGTTGCAAGCCTGGAAGCATGACCAGAAGCAAAGTCAGCAACAGCTCAAGAAATGTTGCTTCAGGTCACTCTTTTCACCCTATACCTGCTTTTTGGTTCTACTCCCCTCTTTGCTCTCCATGCCTGCCTTCTTGACATCTTCGGTGTCTTCAGTATGTTCCCCCCCTTCCCTCCACTAACTCTGTCCCACACAAGTCCTGCACTGCACTGCTGTTGTCTTCAAAAGGCACACGCTGCACCAGCTCAGAGCAAGGAGAAAGCCCCACTGCTGCTTGCTTCTCTTCATCATTACCAGGGACCCTGCTGCCAAAGAGGAATGACTACACAACACTCCTCAAGTCATGCAATGAGACCAAATCCTTCCTGAGTGTCAGCCAAGTTACTGATTCTCTTAGTAGAGAGAAATTTAGAGATGTAGGGTCATACTGAGAGCAGACACACCTCCCTGACAGTAACCAAGCTTCTGCTGCAGAACAAAACTCTTCAGGCAAATCATTGCAAAATGACAAACAAAAAACATTCCCAAATCCCTCTGAAAGGGCAGCTGACTTCCCAAAAACATTCAGCCTGAAGGAGTTACAGTATTTGGGAAATTTCTGCCAAAATGGCTGAAATGAGCAAAATGTAAGATCCTGTTTTCAGCTCCTTTAGTTCAGAGTGTATGCCTACAATAGCAGGGAGACTAAGCTTTCATCAATAGGAAGAGGTTCTCCTGAAGAATATTTTTTGGGCTTCTTTTTTTTTTACCTCACTCAGTTCATAGACTAACATGTTTGAAATCACAAAGCTGACCGGAAGCTGACAAAGCAGCAAAGCCTGGTACTCACTTCAGGCAATAAAAATGAAATTGGGGTAGGTACAGTTTTATACTCCGGAGGAATATAGTCTGGAAAGAAACTATTCACTTTCCCCCATACACCTAAGTCACATGCATTTCCTTTTATTAAGCAATTTCAGTTGAAGCATTTCAAGAAACGTAAACTCAAGCATCATAGAACATACAACAGTTAAATTTCAGAATACCAGTTTTACCAGTGTTTCTTTGCAAGCTTGTCACAAACCATAACCACATTCACCAGTTTCTAACAACATGGAACATAAATATAAACCTGAATAACTTAAGAGAACATTTGAATGATATTCATGGCTGTATTACAGCTTCCAAGGCAACAATGCCAGTTTAGTTTGAAGTCTTCACTTAAATAGAAGCTACAATGTTTTGATCATTATGAGCCAATAAGAACTCATCTCTTTAGGAGTATAACTGAAGTGCTAATGCAAATTACATATTTGATCTTTTAAGCCACTGACTCTAATCATGTTTTTAAACTACTGTGTTTAAAGTCAATCTGCCCCGAGGCAGGCAGGCAGTAAATTGTAGCTTAAAAACATTGTCATTTTTAGACAGCAAAGGTAACAGTGGGAGAAGATCTTCCAAGACATTTGTACTTATTTCTACCTCTATGATAAAAATATAGCACCCATAGAATAACATGATTCAGCAAATGAAACCCAGCATGCACTCAAAGCAATACTTTTAATAAGTTTTTTTGCTAGTAGAAAGAACTAATGTTACTTACTGCTATTTCTCTGCATGCAGACATAGAAATTCCAGTACCTTCTATCTGCTTTAAAGCGTAGTCTTTATCATCTTTCCTGTGGAAAAATAAAAGAAGTGGTTTTATTTAAATTGCACCATGGATCCAAAGCAAGGCTTTCACTTCCATTCAGAGGGCAGTTTCTAATTAATACACATTCTGCCTGACATTTTATTTTGATTCTTTACTAGTTTAACATCTGGATACCTGGCTAAACCGTAAGTTCCTCACACTACCTTGGCAAAGCTAACATATAAATTTGATTTCACTACACAGATAGGGATCACCACAATGTATCTGTTATATCTGAAGAATCCAGATACATGCTTGTTCAGCTTTAAACATGCATACAATTACAAGCCTGTTTTGTATAACCATCACGCCCTCACACTTTAACCAGTACACACCTTGCAGTCACTTATTTAAAATGCAAGCCAAATAGTAACTGACTACCAAAAGCAAAACGAAGAAGAGACGCACTTCAGCAAAAGAAGACATTGAACTCTTGCCTATCCTCAGCCTCAAAGAGCTCAAACTTTTAAGTGATGGAGCACCAGTCCTTCCTACTTATGGGCTGGCATCCACAGCACTCTGGGGGGACACAGCACTTACTGCCTTCAGTATCTACAGCACTTGCATAGTTCCAAATCTCCAGGTTCCCTAAGAATCCTTATTAATTACTAATGAATCCAGCTTCCACAGCTGTGAAGAGCCATCCTGACAAATACAATTCAAACATCCTAGAGACAAATAAACCAAAACTGTAGATAAGCATTTAAAATGTATGCACTTGTTTCTTCCAGCTCTTGCTAAATATTTGCAAGGCTTTGAATTGCAGTATTCCTACCTGAAACACTTTCCCCTTTTCGTCACTACCTGTTTAATCCCTCGAATTATCAGGTCCTGTTCAAGGGATTTTTCATGGGGTTCAAAGACAACCTAATGTTAGCAATAACCTTTCAAAATGGAGAAAAGGGAAAAAGTGGGAAATTAACGAACAAAACCTGAGCACACTTAGCGATGCTGAACAATGAAACAGCAAGCACACAGGAGCAGATTTCACTAAGAGGGCTATTGCATGGATTCAGCAGGACAAAAGAGGGGTAAAGATACAAGACTTGACACAAAGAGGGGAAAAAAAAGTCTGGGGCACAATGACAGAAGTTATTAAAAAGCTTCCTATAATAAACCTTAAAATTTCCCAGCCTGGAAGAGAAAGAGCCTGTGCTGAGCACAAACTCATGCATGGCCAACAAAACGTGTGAACAGGGAATAACTCCCCGTTTGTCACCTTAAAGGAAAACAAGTTGCACAAAGCCCAAAATCAACAAACCATTATGGCATTAATCATTTAATTAAACGATGCAAGTCATGATGACAGAATGTTATGGGTTCAAAAGTACAAACGGATTTCAAATCACACATATTTATGGCAGAAAAGAGAGCTATGGACCACTCCATGAGCAGCTACTGAACAAAACCCCCATCTCCTTTCCAGAACATAAAGTTGCTATGCTGCTGACAGAAAAAGATATAGGGAAATTCTCTTCATTAAAAATCATTTTACCCTCTGCCTTATCTAGCAACAGTTCACAGCACTTACTGGATACAAGCATTAAACAAAATGGAATAACTAGAGGTTATTCTCATTGCCTTATGTGCTCATCCTACTTTGAGGCGTTTGGAAAGATCAAGGACAAGGGATAATAGGTTCAAACATAAACAGGGAAGTTCAGGTTAGATATAAAGAAGTTCTTTACTGTGAGAGTGGCAAAGCAGTGGAACAGGTTGCCCAAAGAAGTGGTAAATGCCCTGTCCCTGGCAGCGTTCAAGGCCAGGTTGGACAAAGGCTTGGGCAACATGGTCTAGTGTGAGGTGTCCCTGCCAACGGCAGGGGGTTGGAACTGGATGATCTTAAGGTCCTTTACAACCCTAACCATTCCGTGATTTTGTGATCCCTATTTCATTAGAAGTGCTACCACACAACTAATACTGTTACAAGCATTATCATCAACAGAATATGGAGCAAAATGGGTCAAACTAAATATTCTTCTCATTGCCCTGCTGCTCACCTACTTAGATTTCAAGTTATTTGAAGGAGAACTCAATATAACAGAAGGTGATCCTGTACAAACAGTATCATTACAAGCATTTCTGGTAGCACTGTCTACAGTGAAGCCTGCTCTGCAATTAAGATTGCCCAGCTATTTTTAATTGATCAAACTTTTGCCAAATTAAATCTGGACAAAAATTTTCCATGCCAGATGGCAGAGTTTCTCTGAAAAATTTTAGGGGGGGGGGGGGGGGGGAGCCAAAAAAAAAAAACCCAAAAAAAAAAAAAACTTCACTCTTTTTCCCAAAAAAAAAAAAAAAAAAACCTTTAAGTTTTGCA
>WYDI02015731.1:0-48142 GCA_009867235.2 Psittacus erithacus | reverse complement strand
CCCCGCATTTTTTATAATAATGAACTTTGCACAAATTAAAACAGGAAAAAAATTTTACAGCCCCGGTGGGAAGATTGTTCCAAAGAGTTTGGGGGGGGGGGGGGGAAAGTCACAAAAAAACAACCCAACAACGAAAAAATACTTCATCTGTTTCCCAGAACAAAAAGAACAGAACACTTTCAGTTGTGCATGTTAACTCTTTCACCATCATTGCTTTAATGCTGAAATTTGACAGGGCAGTAGAAGAAACGTACCACTTGGTCTCCTCAAAACAAAGTATGAAATAAAAAGTCTCTGAAAATTAACATTCTCATATTAAAAGGCAGTTAAAGAGTTGAGATCCAGAGATACCATGCCCAGCCTTGCTCTCTCCGCAGCCTGTTCACAGCCACAGCTGTGGTGAATCAGCTGGTCACTCCTTCCCTCGGCTGAGGTGCTGCACACAGGAAATGAGAGCAAGTAGCCTCTGCCCCGTCCTCAACCTACCCAAGCAGTTTAGATGAAATATAAGAATGGTACAAATGAGGAAAATAAATTAAAATTTAGAGATAAAGCACATTTTTATCACCACACTACACTCTCCTCCAGAACCTGAAAAAAATAACCAAAGACTTCCAAGACTCAAATCCTGAATTGTGCACACATAGTTGAGATAAGTAATAAACCAATTCCTAACCCTCCCTAACATCTGTTCTATAGTGATGCGGGTAATATGCCATGGCTATCCCTTGCACCATTAGTACCGGTGTTTCCCTTAACAGAAATGGGAAAATCCTACTTGCCTTTGAGGCAAGCAATTTTTGTTTTAGTAAAACTTAGTTTAATTCCTTGGGAGCCACGGGAACCAGGGCATAGCTTTTAAAGGGAGTGAGAATAGCTTACAAGTGTTATGAAGCCAAAAGAAGAGCCACCAAGCTTATTTTATGCAACTTTTGAAAACATTTTGCCAATAGTCTGTTTAGAAACATAACACATTCCAAAATGGGTTCCCCAAAGTTTTAGATATGGACAATTTCCTTGTGTGAAATAAAGAGATGGTCAACAACAAGCCAGGAAAAGGCAAACAAGAAAAAAAAAAAGAAGGAGGAGAGGGGGGAACCCCATTAGAAGCATTATCTGTAAGTAACAAAATCAGCCACTAAGCAGCTTGTGTTTTAAGGGCACAGTAAAACAGCACAATTCAACTACATTTTCTCATTGGGAGAACCTGTCCACTTTCTCTGCTGCCTAGGGATAAGACATTAAGTAACTCCAGTAGCTCCTTCACCTACCTGCAGGCTTAGAAAAGCTGGTCAATCTGCAAACTTATTTTCATACCAATATATTCATGCTTTCTTGCACTTAAATAGGCTGGCATCTTCAACATAGTAATACTCCCCACTAGTAACAGGCAGTTGTGAGTGTGGTAAGAAACCTCACTTGTAGAGGGCTGCTGAAGTTGCAGCGTTTATTGTAGCCATGTACAAACAACATAACCTTGTGCAAAAAATGTCATTTCCTCAGAGGGATAATATGAGCATCAGAGGCTGAAACTTGAAATAAAAAAAGAATGGGTAGCTGCAACCTCACTTCCAGTGGACTTTAATGAGAAGAATATACTTGCAAAATCATCATAAAAGAGTGTAACTGCCTAGTTTTGTTCTTACAGCTTGAATAAACAAAACCAAAAAATGTCATCTTTAAGAGAATTAGGCTATTATTATAATATTATTATATCTTTTAATGCTCTATTGAGTTTGGAAGCACAACAGCACCATAAGAAACGTTCAGCCTAGCTGGAAAAAGAAATATATATCAAAAGCAGCAGGAACAGATGCCTGCTGAAAATGAACATGTTGCAAAGCTTTAGTATTAAAATGCCTGGTATTTCTACCCTTTATTTAGAAGGATACTTTAAGTATAAATATGTTCAGCAAGTGGGAGAAAATAACCTACACATGGAGAAAAGGAGGTTTATTACATAAAAGGCAGTTAAAAAAAAAAAATCTGTCCTACTGTTACTTCATCTCACATTTTATAGAAATGTACTGACACAACCCTATACCATTTCCTTTATTCAGATCACTCTATCAGTTTAAACTTCAATTCAGCACTAAAAATAACAGAATAGAGCACTGAAGCAGGAACATCAGTGGTAAAAATTTAAATTTACATTACAGTTAAAAAATCTCAAATTCAAAATTCACTGGTCACAATTTAGGAATAGTTCTATCTTTATAAACAAAGAAATGCAAAACTCGACTGCAGGAAATTGGCTCTACAGTGACAATTATCCCAGGGAACTGTAAACACAGCATCTCTTCTACTGAAAACTCTAAGGAATCTGTTAATTGTTTACAGTTCTTATTCCCTAAAGAACATAAAAATCGAATAATTACAAGAGAAGCCTACCAACAAAACACGTGTGAGTTCTTCCAATTCCACCCTTGAGAATTCCGTTAACATCAACAGTAGTCAATGTAACACATCCTGAGCAAGCACAACTCTCACACTATTGCTGTAGTGATTCAGCCTCAGCAGTACTAACTCAAAATTCTCTAAATACATTAAATAATGGCATTTCAATTTTAGTACCAGAAAATGAATTTGTGCTGAATAGAACCTTAGCTTTGAACTAACCTAGATGAACACTAGCTACAAGCCCTAAACTGTACAAACAGTAGCACATCTTCACTATTAAAAGCAGAATATGGACAGAAACTTGAACACATGCTAAGGAGCCGGGTAAGGCAAAAAAAAAAACACACACAAACAAACAAAAAAAACACACCCAAAAAACCAACACAACAAAACAAGAAAACCACAAAAAACCCAAAAAACCGAACTATATCTTTATTACCTTTTAAAACCTCCAACAAGGAAATGGATGAATCAGAGGTTTTATTATAGTTTACTTATAAAAATCAGACTAGGGTTCAACAGCAAAGATTTAAAATCCAAATGAAAAGGAAGATAACATAGAGTCCAGCTGTGGCATTCCCGTTAAGTTTTCTTTGTCCCTCCTCTCTGAGTTTTACTGAAACATAACATAGCGAATGTCTGGACACACTATTCATGTAGATTTGAGACAGAAGGAAGAACTTAGCCAAACACATTACTATAGGTTAGTGTACGAACATACAACACTTATGAAAGCAAATTATAACACCTAGAAGACTTGGCATTTTAACCTTGTGGCATCATCCTTGGCCTCCTTCCCCAAGTCACAGCAGTGTTACTTTCTGGTTTTGTTTTTAAAACCACATTTTTAAGTAAATCAGAAAT
This sequence comes from Psittacus erithacus, assembly GCA_009867235.2. Taxonomy (NCBI): domain Eukaryota; kingdom Metazoa; phylum Chordata; class Aves; order Psittaciformes; family Psittacidae; genus Psittacus; species Psittacus erithacus. Next base: position 44,878 of record WYDI02015731.1, on the reverse strand, counting down.
CACCCTACTCACACATAACAGCCAGTGAAGTCTATTAGAAGCCGCATCTCTTTGGAAGCATATGAATAGGCAAATGCAATTTTTGAAGTGGAAAGATTATATGCGTCTATACTAATTGCCAATGCTGTATACACAGCAAACAACTACACACCAAAATAATACATCATTTTCTGAAAGTACAGCAAGATGCAGGCAGACTAGCACCCATTCAAATGATGACTTGAAAGAAAGTAATTACCTCAATTTCCTCTTCAAACACCACATGCCTGGCACCAAACAGTCCTGCCAGAATAAGATACTTACACCCGGAGTTCTATTTACTTTTGCATTTTGTACCTAGTAACTACCAACACAGAAAACAGGTGTGGTCAAGAACCAAGTGACAAAGGACACAAAAGAGGCCAAGGTTTTCAATGCCTTCTTGGCATTGGTTTTGACATCACAGTCCAGTCGCCCAACTACCGCATTTCCAACGCTAATGAAAGGAAGTAGAGGAAAACCAAATTAGGGATGACTTCATCTAACTGGACACACAGTCAAGTCCACGTGACCAGGTGGCTGCATTCAAGGGTGTTTAATGGAGCTGGCAAATATCATGGCAAAGCCATTCTATCATCTGTGAAAGGTCATGGTGATCATAGCAGACTCCTGACAATTACATAAAGGCAAATATTGGGATCCTGTAAGAAGGGCAAAAATGCTCAATATTATACACCAACCAGCATAACCTCAAGGTCCTTGAAAATGTCATGCAGCAAATCCTCCTGTGAAGCCATTTTCAGACCCACAACGGAAAAGAAGCAACTGGGAACAGCGGGCAAGGATTTTTCCAAGGATGAGTTGTGCTTTATCAACCTTTTTGTCCTAAACAATGACAGAACTTGCTCTATGGACAACAGAAAAGCACTGGATGCTACCTTCGCCTCAGCAAAGCTTGCGACATGATTTCATAGTACACTCATAGCCAAATTAGAGAGCTTGGACAGATGAACTACAGAATAGACAGAAAAGAAAACCAATTGGAATGCCAGACATTATTGGTTGTGATCAATGGTACAAATCCAACAGGCTGCCAGTTACTGGTACATCCCTTGGGGGCAGACACTGGGGCTCATATAACATCTTCATTAACAAACGGACAACAGGATGGAAGGCATTCTCAGTAAATCCAACCAATGATGCCAAACTGGGGACAATGGGCTGTTGCACAAAAGAACTGAGCTGCCATTTGGACAGACCTCAATAGACAGGAAAAGTGGGCAGACAAGAACCTGAGAAAGCTATAAAACAAGCAAAAAGACCTGTCTCTATTCTGGAATAACTACACACAACTGGACACATTGTCAAGTGGGTCAAAAGCAGCTTTACAGGGCAAGACCTGGGGGTCCTGATAGCCAAGTGAAACAGGACACGGCAATGTGCATCTGTGGGAAAGGCAGCCAGTCACATCCTGGGCCGTATTAGCAATAGCATGCCCAGCACATGAAAAGAGGTGATTATACCCCTATATGCAGCAGTATGAAGCCACACATGGGATCTCCCCATTCAGTTTTAGGCTTTCCAGTACAAGACAGACATTGACATAGTAAGTCCAGCAGTGCAGTAGGAGTCCAAAGCACATGACCCATAAGGAGAGGCTGAGAGAGCCAGGTTTGCTCAGCCTTCCTGAAGGCCATGGAAGGATCCTGTCACTGCCTCCAGTTACCTAATGAGGGGCACAGGGAAGGAGTCAGACTCTTCTTAGAGGCACCCAGTAAAGTGATGAGAGGCAGAGGTCACAAATGGCAAAAAGAGAAATTGTACAATAAACTACACTGCTTATGATTCATCTGAAACTGTGAGGAGTTTCACAGCTTATTCCTAACACCGCTTTCCATGTCTGGGAACATGGCCAAAAACTTAGCTAGGAAAGAAACAAGGCAGTTCTGGTTACATACATAACTTTGAGGACCTTTTACTATAGAGAGATTTAAACTATTCCTTCTTAATTTAATTTAGATCAGTGCAAGGACACAACTTGGAATCCCATCTCTTCATGTCTGAATTTTCTTCTTGTCATCTGTGGAACAGTAATTTTTATTCATTCAATATTTATGATTGGTTTAAGTGTTTTCAGTGTCTGCAATGGTAATTCTCAAAAAAGCAAACTGGCTTCATGGCTGCTTGCAAAGTTCAGGCAATGCACAGATATTGTCTGCGCATAAGCAGTTTGAAAAAGAAACCCAAAGGTTACATTTTTGTGAAAAAGAACAAGCCTTCAGAATTATGTGTTTCCTCACTAGCATAAATACTGGTCTCTGAATCTCCAGACCTTAGTATAGCCTGTAGATTATTCGTATGGATGCCACACAAATCAAGAATTCATTCTACCTATTCGATTTCAGTGGCTTTCATATAAATTCCACAAACTTCTGAAGTGCTTTGTGCTTAGACACAGAAAACCACAGAGACGTAACAAAAATCCTTCCATCCCTCAAGTAAGTTGATTTATATCCCGAAGAACACTGTGCCCTGACAAGATCAGCGTATTCTAGAAGTGGATACTACTGCACTGTACTGGTTTTGGCTGGGATGGTGTAGTTCCTGTGGGGCTATGTTTTGAGTTTGTGACCAAACCCACACTGCTAACATATCCACGGTATTGCAGAGCAGTGCTTACACAGGGTCAAAGTCTTTCCTGCTCCTCAGACTGCCCCACCAGTGAGTGGGCTGGGGGTGCACAAGAAGCTGGGAGGTGACACAGCCAGGACAGCTGAACCCAACTGTCCAAAGGCATATTCCAGATCATGTGATGTCATCCTCAGCAATAAAAGCTGTTAGAAGGACAAGGGGTGGGCATTTGGAGTTACAGTGTTTGTCTTCCCAATAACCATCAGATGTGATAGAGCCCTGCTTTTCTGCAGATGGCTGAACACCTGCCTGCTTGCTGATAGGAAGTGGCAAATTAATTCTTTATTCTGTTTTGCTTGTATGCACAGCTTTTGCTTTACCAATTAAACTATATTTATCTCAACACATGAGTTTTTGCACTTCTGATTCTCTCTCACGTCCCACTGCAGGGAGAAAGCAGCTGTGTGGGACTAAGCTGCCTACCAGCATTAACCTTAGCAAGTACACCCAAGACATACAGCCTCTATAACTGAAGAATGCATGAAAGTCTACCCAGGTTTATAGTCACAGTCCAAATAGCTGAGACTGAAGAAAGTTTCAAGTTCTAAAACATTTCAATGTCTGAAACCCAGTGGTTACCAATGCATACATTTAAAGGTATAAAGCTGGACAGCATGAGATATAACACCTCTGTGAGGACAGAAGGTAACAGCAAAACAGCAAAGACAATATGCATCAGCAGAAAACAAATTGTACAGGAAAAAAAATGGTACTAGTGACTTAGTACAAAGGCTGAGAAATTACTTTATAAGCATTTGACTTCCCAGAAAGCATACTTTAGATCAAACATTCTGTCAAGCTAATTAGTACACACAGTATGCATGTATGTATACAGGTTATATACAGTAAGTACCATCACTGACCCTGTACCTAGAGATAAACCTAGAGAGTGAAATCTTATGAATCATTCCCTAAAAACATTCTGAGCTGTGATGCAATGATAACCACTTCATCTTTTTGTCATTCCATTATCACAAAACCTGCTGAGCAATTCATACATTTAAATCTTTTACAATTATTCTGATAATAAAAAAAAGAAAAAGAAGAACTGAAACCAACAATGAAGTTATGGCCCAAAGCAGGTTATTGTACAATGGTTTGCTGCTGAAAGAACCCCATCTTCATCCCCATGCACACTCCTGTCCTTTGCGCTGGAGCCAAGGCACTCATTTTTACATAGAGACAAGCTTCCTCAGAGCAGAAAAGTAATTGCACTTTTTTGTCTGGTATGCTGTCTGCCACACTAGTGAGATGATGTGGATTGCCAAGTACCCAGATGAGCACAGGAGTTACTTAAATGCAGACAGCGCTCATAGCAGAAGCACAGCAGTTTCTGTCCACATTCAGGACCAAGTAAGTTTATCTTCCAACTAGAACTTTCTTTCCATGTCAACTTGATGCATTATACTCACCTTTCCCAGAAAGCTGCAGGTAAACACTGTACCCACTGAAGAAATAATTCTGCTCGCTGCAAAAACTCACCACAGCTACAGAAAAATTTCAAAGGCTTTTTCAGAATAAACAACAAAACCTAGAATTACATCCTTCACTTACAGCAATTTGAGGGTCACTTGAAAGGCATTTTACTTTTACTGATGCTCTATGCATTATATATATATACACACACACATCGTTTCCAAAATGAGATTATTCTTAAAAACACTTAATTTTCCAAGGTCCACTTGATGTAAGTTTGGTGAGCAAACAAAACACACATTTCAGTTATATTGGTTAAAAGAAGCTATATGAAGCAAGACCAGAAGGTAAACATTAACACTAATTACTGCTCCTTCATTTGACTGAACTTAGAAGCATTTTGAAAAATGGAGTAGTCCAGTAACATGTTAACCTATTTTCCGTAGGTTTAACACATCTTCTCTATTACAAGCTGCCTGCTACATAGCCAAAGCACAACTATTTTAAAAAGTTCAGATTTATTCAAGCCCGGAGTATTTAAATGTATTTACAATCAGCTTAAAGTTTATCCCATCACAGATTTTAGCTTGTTCCTTTCATGGAAGAAATCTGCCAAAAATCAGATAAAACCCCAGATTCTGTTATGAAAGCCTCTTATGTATTAATAAATGAGAAAAGATGATGAATAATGCAACCCAGTCAGAAAAGCTGGGAGTCCAAGCTACTTTGCCAACGATTTCAGCTGAAAAAGAATAGTTCCCAACTATTCTCTCCTCTATAAAGTTACCTGCAACGACTTTCCAGGAAAAGTTGAAAAGAATAAAGAAGAGTTGGCACTAATTAATCTGAAGATGTAGATAAATACAGCTCGTAGAGTTGCATGGCTTCTCATATATTCGTGCTTGCCACTAGAAGCAGCATCTCACACCCATTCTAATGGGCCTACTGGCATCAGAACATGATTTACAGTTTCACACACTTGTAACACCGCCACTCTCAAAGGGGAAATTTCAGACTGCTTCAATATTTCTACAGTAGTAGGTATTATGTACTACCTCTTTATCTTTGAAAATAAGATATGCAAGAAAAACATGAATAAAAAAATGCATGGAAGCATCACATCCTTTATCACCTTAGGTTCCTCTTCCTTTGTGTTTAAGCAGGGCGAGAACAACTACAAGTTAACAATGAAGTGGAAATCCAGAACCCCAAATCTCAATTTCACCTTAAGGTAGTAAGTAGTTCTGGATACCAGATGAAGCAGAAACTCATCAGTAGGAAAGCACCACTACATGCTTGCCCTAATCTTGCTTCACTTCCTAAAGATCTGCTGGAGTTAACTGTCAAAGACATCTGGATAAACCTTTTCATGCAGTCCAGAGCAACCACTCCCACTAATCAGTAGAGCCTTTAATATTACGAGGACATGCCACAGATTACAGCCATCTCCATCCAAGTTTCAATCAACACGTAGTGTGATCACACTAAGTTCTGGTGAGCCTTAAGAAGTATTTGCATAGTCACAGCATTAAATTTAAATAAATTGCAAAACTCACAGAAGTTGGTAGAAACTTCATGTTTCATTTTAATTACCCTGCTGTTCTCTTTGCCTTCCAGAGAGGTAACAAAAATATATTACAATCTTAATGCCAAGCACCAATTAGCTTAAAGTTTGTCCATTTCTAACTGAACTAGAAATTTAAATTTAAAAATTTAACTTAAAGGACTAGTAAAAGATATTTAAATGTAAATACTAAAAACCTAGAAAAATAAAGACATCTCTAAGGTAACATTTCAACAAATTTCCATGGTTAGCAGTTATTTTCCCTTTAAAGACATGCACATGATGCACAAAAAAAGCAAACAGTAAAGGACAACATATTCAGAAGTGCGAAGAAAGAGCCAGGTTCTGCTCTTGTTGCTATTAGCCCCCTCCTCCGAAACATACATTTTATCCTGAAAGAAAAGTAATACTTCAGCATGACTACATCTTGCTAACACTTTAATACACAATCTTTAGATACAGTGTGCTTTAAGACCAAAAAAACCCTTTACAGAAGGACAGAAAAGTACAAGGAACGCAGTTTGTGACTGAAGCACATTTCATGGGCTCAGATCTAAACTTACAAGAAAATAAAGTTGTATTACTCACCAAAATGCTAATACAAATAAATTACTGCAGGGAAAGATGCTAACAGACCTGAATTTATTCAGGGTCTAGCTCAGGCATTCATATTTTTCCCATCCCCAGAATACTTTCAGGACACAGCAAGACTGCAGTACCAGAACAGCATCATTATTCTGATCAGATAGCAAGGCTTATGCTAAGAATATTTTCTATTTCAAAACAAATCCTTCAGTAATAAGACCATTTTGTGGGTAAAGAAAAGGTAATTTCCACAGCTGGAGGAAAAACCATCAACTGCAAGCCAATAAACACTAAGGCTTCTGAGACAGCTTATACTATGTGGTGAATGGCAATTACTGACTCACTTTATTCCTTTTGTTCTTTGTGCCTCTTTTCTTAAATTAACGCCTTTCACCACAACATACAGTTTGGCAAGAAGTTCAAAGCAATCAAGTAAACTCAATGATATACTGTACATGTGGTTCTTCTGATCTAAGAATTTGCTGCTGTCAAAAGCCTTCTCTTGACATCTCTGCCTTACTGCTTCCAGCCAGAAAACCCCTCCCCTTACACCAGCTCCAATCTGCGCTGCACTCCTCCATGACATGATTCACCTCCTGCATTTGGCAAAAACTTACACACTTTTTTTTTCCTGGGTTAACAAATTCTGTTAGTCTACAGTGGGGTACAAGAAGTATAGAAACCAGCACTAAAATATATGGTAAGAGCATAAGGCAATGAAGGAATGGGTAAAGGAGACAAAAATAAAGGAGAAAAAGCCAGATGCCACTCGCGTCACTCCCTGCTTTCTGGTGGTGGTGAAAACCACAGGGAGTGTGACTGGCCTTAATTAAAATAAATAAAATTAAAACCAAGCTAACCCCCACACCTACCCCTGCAATTAGCTTCAGCACAGAAGCTGCACAGAAGCAGAATCCCTGGAATTTGACGAGTGTCTTATCCTCCCTTCTCCCACAAAACTGTGATTTGACACCCAGCCTAAAAAACAAGTTTTAAACCCACACAAATATGAGGATTCCTATAAGACTAGCTGATGGGGAGCAATACCCTACCCTGGACCCAAAGCCCCATGCTGTTTTATTAAAGGACATGGCAGTCTTACCAGTACTTTTATATAAATCCAAGAGATACCTACACTAATTTGCTATAAAGGAAAAGACTGCTGTACTTCATTTGCAGTTTCCTCCTCTCAGCTTGTTTTTCAGTCCCCTGAATATTTGTAGGACTGGACAAACTAGAGGTTGCATAAAGACAATACAGCATTTCAAAGCATCTGTTCTGAAAAGCAAACAACAAACAGTGCTGAAGGACTGACCTAAACTTCAGAAAACCACAATTTCATTGGGTAACTTATTTTTGGCACTTTTTTCTTCAGAAGTCAAATCTGTGAAATTTAGTTTACTTGCTGTTTTAAAAGCAGCTCATGATGAGAAGCTTTTTAAGTCACATACTACTGACAGAGCTACAGATTCACAGGTGACATTTTCTTATTTCATAGCACTTAATAGATTTTTATTTTCATAAAGGTATCCAGTCACTGAATGACTGTTTCCTATCTTCTCAATGACACTCGGGATTTTAGAGACTCTTCCTGTCCGTCACTCACACAGACAGAAAAGTCCCTGTGCATGGGAACGACTGAAGTTTTCATACAGACACTGCTCCACATTTCTGAGTATCCTTGTTGGCCCTCCTTAGGTCTATTATAACCTGCCTGGAACAAAGGGATTAGAAGCGCATACAATACTGAAAATAGGATTTACAGCAACAATGACACCAGGTTTGCACTCCACTCTACTGCTAGTGAGTCATGTGATTCTTTCTGCTTTTTAGCAATTACTTGCACTCAGCTGGCACTTTCACAAACCTGTCATTATAAACTCAAAAACCTTTTTCTTAAGTAATAATAAATTCAGAGGCTACCATTGTGTGAGTAAAGAACCATTTTCCTCAAACATATCACACCAATGAGTATGGTATCTTACTGGAGAAGGACTTTGTGATACTGAGGACCAATCCTTCACAATCACTCCCTGCCTTCACTATCTCAAGTAACATTCTCATCAGCAAAGCTGTCTCCCGATTATTGATGGCAAGTGATTTCCAAACAAAAGTTTTGAGCAGCACAGATTCCCAACAGATACCGCTAATGACCTTTCATCATTAATTCCCATCTCCAACCAGTTTCTCTATGCAGAGAAGGACCACCTCTAAGATCAGCTTAAATCTTTAGTAGAGGACTTTAAAGAATACCATTTGGAACTGTAGACAGATTATATACACTATGTTGCCTTAACCTGTATGTTAACTTTGTCAAAGGATTTTAATAGAATGAATGCATTTTGTAAGATCGTCGTCTCTCCACCTCAGCATCTTTCATGTGTCTGCTCTCTTGGCTCTTGGTTTAGCTTACTAGTTAGTAGTTCCTACTCTTCCAAAAAGTTCTTTAAAAAACATCTCACCACTGCCCCTTTCCAGCCTTCCAAGACTAGGAAAATTTAAAGCAATGGGTTATACTGCCTGGGTAGTAATTTATTTCATTCTTGAACTCCTCAGGATGTACAAACACATCTCAGCTTGACAGCTGCTCTTGAGTTTGTTCAAATAACCCCTTCCTCCAACACTCAGTTTGAGACAGATACCCTAATGCATCACTTCACCTCCAATTCTTTAAGTTCTTCCATAACACAGACAATCCAGCTGCCTTGCTGTCCTGAAGTCCACCCAGGCAGATCTTGCTCCCATTGCTTTTGTTATGCTCCAATACCTTGCACAGTAGATCCATGAGAACAACAGGGTTGGTGAAACCTGACTTTCCAAGGGTTCATTGTGGGATTACCCAGTGTCTGAATGCAAACTGTAATTGAAAGTACGCCTGCAGTTAATGCTCCCCCGTCTCAGGGTAAAACCTATGCCTCTCCCAGAAAACACATCTTGTCCAGAAACACGAAGTGGAATGAAGGTTTGCTGCCATTCAGACCCGTCTGTATTCCAAGTTCTCAGTTGCACATATTATTCACACAGACAGTAATGAATTAAGTCTCCTTTTTTAGTGCAACTCTCAAGTGTCCTTTATTCAAATGTCAACATCTTGTATGCAAGGTGTTACAAGCACACAGCACAGAGCTTTCTCAAAACCAGGCAGATTGTTGCAGTGACCTTTAGTTGTGTTCTTCCCTGTTCACAAAATGTGCATTTTTATGAGGCTGATTTTAATTTTGGATGTTTAGGCTATCATCTGTAGTTAAGAAAATAACTATGTTCTCTTGAACATTTTGTCCTTTAAAGAAAATATCTGCAGCTTTAATCCTGGCTTATAGTTCTTTTCCTGCAAATTCTAAACTGACTACACAATATGCTTTGCCATACTGCCACTTAACTCTCAAGGTAGTTAAGATGCAGTTGAATAGAAACTGTTGCCTCAATAGCGGTTTTGCTCAAGTGTTGCATACAATTTTACAAAGACTCTTTAGCAACCTTCATATGCTTGAGTCAGTCTTTCATTAGCGTATGCAGAACACAAGCAATAGGGCAACATCAGTAGAATTCTCTGTAGAAAGAATATTCAATGGTCTACCCAGTACCATTCCTACATAAGCTAAGGATTTTATATGCTTCTGTATTGTATTTGAAAGTATTTAGTCAAATAGCCATTTCTCAAATGAGAAGCCTACAATACACAAAAGTTAATAACTAGTTCACGAGTGGCCTTGTATCAAACAAAAAATTGCCGTTATGAATAAAGCTATGCTGTAATCCCAAATGTGCTACCCTGAGGGCTTGACAAGGTCCCAGCAACCATTCATTGAGCCTCAGAGGAGACAAGAGAGAATAGCAGGCTGGCCAGCCAGAACACAAAACCCTCCCAAATGGCTACCAGCCAGCATGTAGCAGTAACTTGTAGCATTACTTGCCAAACCTGCAAAGAAAAGATAGGGGCAGGGGGGGTGGAGAGCAGCATGCAAGTTGGAATACTACTGGGATGGAGCCTGAAACTGCAACTTTATCCCTTCCATGTAAGACAAGACCTCTCTGATCTCAAGACTGCCTTACAGTGGAAGGATACTAGAAGCAAGTTAAAGTATTTTGATGGTCCTGCCTCAGCTTCATCACCTCACTTGAACAAACTTAGATGGGGGGGTGTTCTGTATTAAACCTTAAGGAGCATTTCAAGACTTAAATTAACAGAGGAGGGTGAACTGATTACCATCATCTACATAAAGTTAGAATCCACAATTCTGAGTATGAAATTATAAAACAAACTGCTGGATTGCTTTGTTAATACTTTAAGCAAACATAAAAGAGAGATCCAATTATATGTTGATTAAACACAGGCTTACGCAGTTTCAAAATGAAAATTTTGAATGAGATTTGACATCCTGTTAGCATGGGCCCTTTTGCTATATTTCAAATGTTCAAGACTGTCAGTTCCTCTTCCCCCGAGACATGCCCAGAAAGCACGGCATTTTTACCTCAAATCAATGGAGCTGATATAATCTAAGATTGTTCACAGCAGCAGACTGGCAGAAGACATGCAGACTGTTACTCCTGCACAACACATCATTTACCTCATCGGAGTAGACATCCCCAGCTGCTAGTATACTTCCAATCTGAACTTGCATCTAGACAGTAGAAAATTCCACAATAAAACAAAGAGCCTTGGGGAGGAGGAAAAAAAAAAAAGTCAGGTTTCATAAAAGCCATTACACAAGTACTGTGCAAGCTACAAAACTGCAACCAAAGCCAGTGCAGCCGGTATGACTTCTCTAAGACAGCAAGGCTGCAAGTCCAACTTCAATTCTCTAGTATCTCAATAGCAGCTAGTACCTCAGATTTCTTTATACAAGGGCTCAGAGCAGCCACAGAATGCACTGGGGTTTAACAGGTTCAGAAATAGAATGGTTATCAGTATGTGTAGCCATGAAATTAATGTTCTTTCCTGGTTTTCTTATGATTAAGAAATTTCTGATGTTTTTGCAGAAATATCGGAAATCTGCATTCTCCACTGAACAGTTATCACACACAGAGACCACAAACAGTGATGTTTAAAGTCAGCAAAAAGGTTAAGGAATACATGTGGATATTCATCCACTACAAGCTACTGTTTTAGAATCCGCAAAGGCCAGAAAAGGTCCTGCAGCAGCATGAGAAGGTGTTACAGCCTCCTCACACCCATCCTTAAAAGCAAAGGAGACACCACCACTACCCCATTTTTGTTTGTTTCAAAGGAACACACACACAAAAACCCCCAAACTTTAACCGGATATGAGGAAACACTTTCTCAAAGTCTGCTTTCACTGAAGAACTGCTTCTGCACTTCAAATTACCTGCACTGTGCATACTTAACCACTTACCTACTTGAACTTTTGTTCTCTAAGTACTTTTATTCAAATACACAAGACTGCTAAGTCGGATTCACCCTTTAATGCCACCATTTTATTCCGGCTCTCAGACATAAAGGCTCCCTCCAGGCCAGGTCTAGGGTTTTTCTATGATTTCTATCACAACTCTCAAAACTCAGTGCTGGAAACAAGAGCTGCAAGATCTGCCCTCCTGATCCAGGAGACCTCCAGGACTCAGTTTCCTCACTCACCTCTCCCTCCCTACTCACTCCTTCAGAGAGAAACCCAGTAAGGGTTCATTAACTCTATCCCCCAAAACCAGGACAGAAAGAATTCTGCTCCCAAGAAAGCCATTAGGAAAAAATAAACAAAAACCCCAGGACTTTGCTGAGAAAATGCTGCTACCCAGACATTTGCAACTGATGTCCTGCTTCTCATCTCCTGAAAATTATTTTGGTGGAAGATGGAAGTATCTCGGTATTAACTGGATATTCAGAATGATTGGCTCTGTTGCTTTGTGGGGGGTCAGCTGGTATTTTAAACTTCCAATAGACTTTAAAACAGAAAAATCAAATACTCAAGAGCTGGAGTAATCATGCTATCTGTAATTTGGCCAAAAGCAGTATCCTCTGATGACATGCACCTTATCTGTAATCAGCACCCTCAAAAACTACTCCCTCATGAGAAATCAAGCATGACAGCACATGCCCCCTTTATTTACATATATTATTCCAATTTGTAAGTCCAGAATAAAAGCAGATACAGATCTTCAGTGTTTTGCAACACTATTTCCACAACCTCCTCTCTGCACTTGTCAAGGCTCCTGGTAGCAATGAAACACTAACTCAGCTTCACTGGAGGCTATGAAAACTAATCTGTGACAAGATAACAGAAGATCACACCAAATAAAGTCCAAGGGCTACAGGAGGACTCACTCAACTGCATGACCTTAAAAACCTACAAAGCTTAAAGCCACCTAACGAGGTGAGAAGGGAAGGAAGCAGATGGGAAGACAGTTACATGAGTGGTTTACCAGAAACATTTAAGAGCTCAAGACTTCATGCCGCACAGCATGCATACCTCATTATGCAGATATAGTCTAATTAGGAACTTTCTAACTACTGTGGTAACGAATCCAAAAGAGACTCAGGGCATGTATTTTAAGAAAATAATGCCACATATTACATACATAAATAAAGTCTGTGGCATTTAGAAATTCCATGCTATCGTTGACAGGAGTCAGAAGCCAAAGGCTTGCATGCCCACACTGCAGCTCTCACTGCAGGCCTGTATCTGCACCAACTGCTTCAGTTCAGAACTGTGAAAAATCAACACACATGAACACTCAAGAGAAACAAAAGAAAAAAACCTCATGTCTATTAAACTGAGGGAAGACGAGTTGTTTGGAAGTTTACACTGAAAACTAACAGCATGAACCTCATGATACAGCTTCTGCAAAGGCTCGATACAGAACAAATTAAGAAGCTCAAGCCCAGACCTGCTGTTTCACTTCTTGCCAAATAAAATTTCTCCCTGAATTCATTACCTCTCTTTGCGGCACTCCCAAACTCAACGGACCTCTCAATAAAATCAGTTTGATATAAACACTGACAAAGCCATCTACAACCTGACATAACTCAGTCAACACATACCCTTATAAACAAAAACTAGAACTAATCTGGTATCAACCTTATGAAAGACCAAGTGTTCAAAAAGAAAAAATAGTATCAAAATTCCTAAATGTGGGCTTTTCTGCAAAGCCTGGCCTAACTTCCAACAGAGCAGCCTAACTCCTAGAGCAGAACAACAGTCAGCAGTGACTGCTCTTGATAAGATTACAGGACACTAAGCTTTTGACTTATTTTTGCCTTTGACAACACATTACGCAGTTTATCTACATTGCAATAAAACTGCCTTATTGGCAATTGAGAAATTCCATGTCCCCCTCTTCAAATAATATGAAACAAGAAGAGCACCCATCTTACACATTAACCAAACCATCATTTTATCTAACTGAAGTACATTCTACTTTCTCTTTTCTCGCCCCCAAGGGAAACAAATATTCATGATCTTTTCAGTTTCTCTTTATACAAAAGTTTTTGAGATAATCATCACTCTAGCAATACTGTTTTACCCAGTAAGTAGGAACTGTAACATACTGTATTAGAGATTAAGCAAACCAGTAGTTTACTGGACATCCACTGGTTTTCCACCATTCTGCCTCTTGTACAACTCAGACTCTCAAGGAAAATAAGTAGCAATTGATTTGATTGATTGAAGCACACAAGGAGAAGTCTAGCAGATGAATACATTTCCATCATTTCAATGTACCAATATGTCCAAACAAAAGATTCTGGCCTTCTACCAACAGCAATACTTCTACCACAGAACTGAATAGCTGAAATAAAAATAAACTTCAAAAAAATCTCCAACTGCACTTGTGTTTGGGACCTGTATCACTTAGCACAGTTTCTGAGCGTGACCAGGAGAGCACTAGCCTGCTCATGTTGGTTCCCACCAACAGCCTCACCAGGCAAGTCTCCTTCCAAGAGATTAAGAAAAGCTTCCAATAAAGCATCAGGATTGTTACTACAATTTGAAACCTTCGATTATATCATTTTTGGCTATTGTAATTAAGAAGTTAGATACTTCCTAACAGTGACATCCAATAGTTTCTAATTCTCATCCAAACCACATCAGATAAGCAGGAGAAATGAATACTTGGAAACACTCCAAACTGCCACCGAAACAGACAGCCTTCCTTCACTGAATAGGCTTCTCTCTCAGATTTCCAATCATATTTGTACCATAAAACAGCAGGGAGAGAAGACAGTGCACAAAAGAAAGCACTGAAAGATCAATTCCGTTAAAACTGGGCACCAGTTCGGCATCAGCACATGCTGCCAGCTCCAGGAGTGTCTACCTGGTGTGTTGCACCAGGCTTCCCCAGCTGTCCCAATGTCCTGCATCTCAGGCCCCAATACCTGGCTCTTGGTTCTACTGAGCTTTGAAGGTGCTTGAATTCAGTCAATTACAAAGAAAATAAAATGCGTACGTTATATTCCAAGTCCAGCGTAAGTCAAATAGGTAGGGTTAATATCTGGGTTGAACAACATTCCTGAGGGAGCACCCACCTAGCACTTACAGCAGCTTTTATGCAGGAAATAACTGTCGTTTTCTGGACAAAATACTCAGTAAACTATCCTACTACTATTAGAGACAAGTAACAGCTTCTTTATCTGAAGACTGATGCGCAACATGCCATGCCTGCATTCCATTCCCAGTGTCTGCCGTTAGAGTCAATTGCCACCTTGTACACCTTTCTGCTATAAAAATAAACCCCATCAATTCACATAGAGCTTGTTCTAAGCCGATTTCAGAGCACACTGCAGGTACTGCACTGACGAAAGACAGCACCATCCAATAAAAAGCCAGGAAGAATCAACCACAGACTTCAAAATAAGAGGGATTAAAATAAAAGCTTGCAAACAGAATGCAGTTTTGCTGCAGGCAATGCACCAGGTAGAGCTCAGCTGTGGTGCTTGACATCATTACTCAGCTGATTTGATGTTCAGCTAGGTCAAGTTTGGCAGCTAATATGAAGAGACCTCTGTGGAGCTGTAACTCATGATACTCTAAGACAGACCAGTCAAGGCCCCAAGCCTCACCTTACAGCAAAGGGCACTGCAGGGCTGGACTGACAGTTTTGCTGGAAGAAGTTATGAAATCCAGGTTTCACCCTGAACAGCTCACTAAAGCACATTCTACAGAACAACCCTTTCACTCACTAGGAGGATTCTCACTCCATCAAGGTTCCTACAACACTGTCCTCCAGAACATTCCCATTAACGGCATACAATTAACATCCTACAGAGTTAGGGCACACAGCTGCTACCTGGTTTTCAACTGCCACAATGAACCTCAGAGGCAGCTGTAAAAGCCATCAAAAAACAAGAGGTGAAGACTGCAGTAATACTACAGGCACCACCTCCTACTACTCTTAAACTGCATTTTTATCTCCAACAGCTTTTGAACATACATTTGCACAAGCTGAATTATTAAGTTTAGTTATTTTCTTTCTTCTACTCAGACATCTGTATGTAGACATCATTTCAGAAAAAGCTGCCCCAATATTCTTAATCAAATGCTATTTAACACAACAATTAGAATAACATAACAAAGTTTGCTGTAAATTCATAAAGGGGAAATTATGAAAATTAAAAGATAAAGAACAGCTTCATAGCTGTGGAAATTTTGAGATATACAAACACTACAAACAACTTAAAAAGCAGGCTGGCTATTCATCATCAGTACACACTATTTAGGCAATATCGAAACAATACAAGAATATTTTTTCACCTTTTTCATCTAACAGCATACAAACACCAAACTGTTTTATGTACTCCCCACTGCAAGATACAACATACATCCCTACGTTACTATGACTTCAGGAAAATGAAGTGTTATTACATATTTGCTTTTGCAACTTAATTTATTTCTTTGGATAAAGGGATGTAAATGGAACCTTTAACTTCAATCCTAATCCCATCCATGTAATTTAAAATCACACAGGTGCAAGTACACTGTAAGTCACAAAAACATCTATGGATGTTTCTGGTTTACATATCTTACTGATTGTCCAAAAGCAATTACACAGTATATTTAAAAGAGAAAGTTTTCAGTAATCTGGAAGGGAAGAGAATTGAAAAATCACACACGCCCAAGAACCGAGAGGAAATCCTACTGTAAAGCCTCCTTTGAGTACCTATCCATTTTTAAACCACACATCCCCATTCCCCCCCCCCCCCCCAAATTTCTCAAAATAGCTCTACCAGCAGCAGCTCAAAACACACTCTCACAAACAACATCAAGCAGACTGATGATTTCACCAGAAATATGATGGAATATATGCTTCAGCAGTATTGCGCGCCAAATTCCCTGCATGCTGCTGCAGACCAACATGCTGCAAAGCGTCTGACACGAACATTAGAATCGTACTCAGATCTTCCAGTACTCTATTTTTCATATTACAGGTCTCCTTATTGGCACTGAAACAATGACTGGCCGTACAGCGAAGTTACTACCTGCCTGTAAGAAGACTTGGGGCAACAGCTTATTTCATGCACAACAGTTTATTCCCCTTTCCCTCTCAGAAAACAAAAGCAGAATCCAGGCAAGGTAAGAATCTCCCCTGTGATTAGTCTGAAGATCAAATGTAAAATTTGTTTAGAAAAGCAGTTAGCTGAGTCACAGCAGCAAACAAAATTCATGCTGAAGAAACCGTGCTGCAATTAAAATCAGAATGTTAAAGACACCGACAAGACACGGCGCAACCAGTCCCATTACCGCCCTTCTGTATGTATCGGCTACAACATTTCTAGAATTAAAGCTTATGTAAACAGAATCAAATCATAAAGTCACCCGTGACAGACCACAGCCTGCTTTAAGAGTTACCTTTTTAGTGTATCAGCCATAAACAATTACACTCCAACTTCTAAAATACACCTTGAGTGACAGAGCACCCCTGTAATAGAACAAATGGACGTAGTTTGAAATACAGGACCTGTTACAAAGCCAACCCCTGCCTTTCTTGCTTCCTCTGCTCCCTACTTCCTATTGTTCTGCTGTTCAGCAAGTGATGCCATGTCATGGGCGAGGGAAACCTAAAAGACAGTTTGCAAGATCTTTCTTTAAAACATTTAGGCAAAGAAATTCATTTACTCGGGTCTGTACCGAGAACTGACCACACATAAAAGCCCTTTTAAAACATTCTAAAGCCCTCAAAGGACCAGCAGAGTTCGGTTCCAGAGGCACCTAGTGAGAACACTTAAAATGGTGACTACAAATAATAAATCAGACAAAAAAGCATTATATTTAAATAAAATCAAACCCCGTTTTACGGAGCTGCTGGCCAGGCTGAACACTGTAAGTGGCTACCGATTTATTCGCAAAGAAAACCCGTTTTCCTCAACTACGTATTTTTTAATTCGGAACTTGCCCCTACCGAAGCGCGACTCCAGCACCCCGCTTAAGGGATGGGAACGCTCCGAGCGACCCGCGGGAGCCGAGCACAGCCCGAGCCGCGAACTGCGGCGCTTTACCCGGCGGCGGCAGCAGCGGCGGCGGCACCAAGCGGTACGGCAGGTCCGGGAGTGCGGCACTACCGCGGGGCGGCGGGCGCGGGGCAGGGCGGCCAGGGCAGGACTGATCGGGGACGGTGAGGAGGGCGCGGACGGGCCGGGGGGTGGCGGAGAGCCCGCGGCGGGTGCAGGGGGATCCGCGCTGGTCACTCACCCGTCCTTCCGCTTGGCTTTGTAGACATGCCCGTAGGTGCCCCTGCCCACCTTGCAGCCCTCGTACTCGAAGAGGTCCTCCACCCGCTCGCGCTCCCCGGTCAGCTTCACCTTGAAGTCATAGTCCATCTTCAGCGCCCGCCGCGCCGACCCGACCCCGACCGCGGCGCGCCCCGCCCGGCAGCAGCTGCAGCAGCAGGAGGAACAAGAGACCCCCGGGCCGCCCCGCGGACCATGCAGCGGCGGGCGGGCAGCGGCGGCGGGGCTGCTGCCTGCGCTCCCGAGCCCCGTCCTCCGCGGCGCCTTCCTGCCCCGCCAGCTAGCGGCACAACAGCCGGTCTCCCGGGCGGAATACGGCGGCCGCGCCTGGCCGCACTGCCGCAAAGAAGCGTCGCAAACCGCGGACACCTCCCCGGCCCCGGGCGCGGCGGGCAGCGCACCACGTGGAAGGCGGCGGGCTGCGACCTCCGCTGAGCCCCGCCCCCCTCCCGGCATACCCCGCGAGTGCCGCGGCACGCCGGGAGGTGTGGCACGGCCGGGGCGGGGCCGCGGGGCATGCTGGGAGCTGTAGTCCATCCGGGAGCTGTGGTGTTTGGGCCCGGCCCGGTGGGGTAGCAGCGTTGGCACAGGCAGAGCCTGACTTCCGAGTGTTCCCTAGACCGGGCTTCCATCACTGGGCACCCAGCCGTGGGCTGCTCCGGAGCAGCCACTTGGGCATAGAGCCTGCCTGGAGCAGTCACCACACGCAGTGGTTGTCATCAAGATGCGGGTCATTATAGTGAATATCGTGGTCCAGTTCATCTCCTCAGCTGACAAAGCTGCAGTTACCAACCCCCCACAAAGCCAGAGGCATTTTATAGACTAGAGAGCTTGTAACTTCACTGAAGTTCCAAGAGTCTTTCTAATTACAGTCCAGATTTTGGCATTTTTAGTAACTGTGCACATATGCTTCTCATTTCATCTGAAGAACACAACGTGGGTAAGTGGGTACTCAAATCCGTGGAGTAGAGATAAAATATCATAGAACATGGGACTCCTGAAGATGAAACATTTTCTGGAAACTTCTGAAATCATCTCCATTCTCTACTACAAATCTCTACTTTGATTTACACCTTAATTGACTCCTGAAATTGGAGCTAGGGATGTGCCAGCCTCCTGAGCTGGAATCACTCAATCAAGCTAGTGTCCAGTGCCCACAGCTGGCCCTTCAGTATGTTGCTATGTAGTTGTTATGGACATTATGTATGTTGGATAAAGCAATTAGGTAAGTAATGAAAAACATACGCTTAATCGAGAGAAGCCACAAATTTTGTTTGCCCACCCACTCAACTAAAGTATACAAGAACATTGCCCGGCACCCCACTACACCAGTCAGCCAGTCACAGCTCATGGCAGTGCTGCAGGCCACAAGGATCAAGCAGTGTGGGAGACACCATCCACCTCTAAACGTTCATCTACCTCAGCCCAGGGCAGAGCACCATGACTCTGCCTCCGGGGCCCCCTGGCTTTGAGGATGGCAAGGCCCAAGCTCAGTTGGCCAAACCCACCTCATTCAAACCCCCAGTCCTGCCAGCAAGGAGGGGGGAAGTAGAAATAACTGCTTTTCTGTAACTTTGTACTCTTCTTCATATTATTCATCATTCTTTCAGGGAGGCAACAAATACCCCAACTCCTCACAGATCCAATTATTGCATGCTACTGAATGGGCGAATTTAGTCTGTCATGACTTAACAAACACTGCAGGTTCTGAAGGAAGAACAGTATCTGCTTAGAAAGAAAAGAGGACACAAAGGAAAAGAGGAATACGGGATCCAGACTAATTTTCTGAGGACATGTGCTATGTTTTACATGTTTACATAATCCGCTTGGAAAGAAATCCATACTTTGGCAAATAAACTTTGAGGAGTCAAACCCACAATAGAAATATCCTCTTTTCTCTTTTAGACTTTAGTCCTTTTGTAAGAGTTTTTACAAGTCTGCTTTTCGGCAAATGTTTCTTTCATTAGTTTCTCCTAACACTTGGATCATGTGCCTTCCAGCTCAAAGCTAGCTGAAAATTCACTGCTTCTTCATTCTGTTTTCACTTCAGGTCCTTGTACTGCTGGTAATGTCCAGTTATACTAATTCATATGGATGATCCCCACATCATAAAAGATTTGAAACAGAAACCACACCTTGATTCTTTGAATGATGAGAAATTCATAATGACATCTGAAGGTCAACTTTTAATTCTTTTTCATGGAAAGTTGCATGTTTTTTGTACTTTATTTTAAAAATCTATTATGGTATAATATAATTTAAAGGAAAAGTTTAATTTTGGTGTCTTTCCATGCTAATGGCCATGGTGTTGGTGCTAGAATCAGAGTTTCTGAAGCAAAGCTTACAGATGCAGAATGTATAACAAGCTGCTTGCTCTCCAGTCTTCAGAAATAGAGTAAAAATAGATAGAGGCATATCTGTAATGTTTTTGCTTTCTCGTCTTTGTGTTTTAGAAATGGATAACCTACAACCTTCAATCACATTCCCATGCCACTAGAATGTCCACTTTCTCCACTTCATAGTTTGCCAAATTTGAACTTACTTTTGCTTTTTAGAGAATTTTTCACATAAATGTACCTGCTAAAAGTTCTCTGTATCCCCAAAAGGACATTATGTAGCAATGTGAGTGATGAGTTCCCAGCTTGGTATTGACTGAAAAGGGCCTGCTCTGCTAAGTGCTGTGCATCTTCCACTTTTGCTTAGACCAGGACAAGCTGAAGGCAAGAGAATAATGTCGGGTTTTTTTCTGGGTGTAAACACAACCAAGTCATCATACTTGCACAGCTGGAGTATTTTCCAGAAACCTCACAGTTGTTAATGTGCAGATGAGTGAGTCAGCTGAATACAGGCAGCATTTAAGAATGCAGTTTACTTACAGCAGGTAAGTAAAGTGCTGGTTGTACAAGTAGTTTTTTATGTAAAGCAACATGGGGTTTTAATTTTGCTTTCAACTGCACTTTACTATCAAGTTGCTCAAACTAGTGATGTGCTTGATCTCACAAGGACTCCTAGATTCTGGCAGGAATATAAGTTATTAGCAAACACAGATTGGTTCCTTGGGTCCAGGTGCTGGGCAGGAGAGTCATGCTTGCACACCATGCACATCTGCTTGCCCACCATGCACATCTGCTTGCCTGACTCAGGACCACCTGCAGTCACTGTCAGCCTGGTTGTGTTATGTTCCTGGAGAAGCCAGAGAATCAGTTCTCAAGCATCACAACAGACCTTGAATATTCAGCCTACGAAGTCCTGATTACTTTTGTTATTGAAAAGAGCCCTACCTGAGGGGAAATATACCCTCATAGTTAGCATGTTATTACGTTATTTCAGTAAAGAGAATCATAGAAATATTCAGGTCGGAAGGGGCCTCTGGATGTTACTTAGTTTAATATCCTGCTCAAAGCAGGGCGACTGTTTAATCCAGGTTGCTTGTCCACTCAGGTCTTGAAAACCCCTATGGAGGGAGATTCCACAGACTCTCCATCTGAACTGTCCTTGGGGTGAAATTTTTTGTCCTTCTACAGGTAAAAATCCTGGCTCTGTATTCTCAGCAACCTCCTTGCTGGTATTGGCAGGCTGCACCTCTGCCCAGCTGAAGAAGCCCAGGTACCCACAGCCCCTCTCCCATGGCAAGGGCTCTGGCCCATGACCATCTTGGTGCTCTCAGCGCAACATAATCCAGGTCATCCAGAATTTTCCATATCAGGGTTGTTCTCCTGGAGACCCCCAAACTGGGCATCTTATTCCACATGCAGGCAAGCAAGAGCCATATGAAGGGAGATAACCACTTCTCAATCACCTCCTGGTAATCCACTGTCTGTGTTCCTCTTGATACAGTGCTGATAGCCTTCATGGGTGCTGGGATGCGTGCTTGTATCCATCTCTTTAACCACTGCCCACCAGGACCACCCCATCCTTTCCAGCAAAGAGTGTCTGTAAAGCCCCCAGTCAGTCTTGTCCCAGAGGAATGGTCACTTCCAGATGGAGGACATGGCCTTCAACAATTTGTCCTCATTGAACATGAAGTTCCTGATGTCCCATTCCTGCACTCTCTCAAAATTCCTCTCAATGTCACCACTTCGGTGTCATCTACATATACTAAGGTCTAGGTTTTTGTTGGGTTTTTTTAATTTTTAATAAATATTATTAAGCTCTGCCTTATGTATATAATATCAAGTAATAAAATATAAAAAAATCAAGTTACTTTCCAAAGAACTTAAATGACTGAAAAATCAGATTAAAACCAGTTTTACAGAATTTCTATTACAGAACTTTGTAATTGCCTGAGGTTTGCTGCCCTCCATAGGCTATTTTTATTACAGAATCATAGAATAGTTTGGGTTGAAAGGGATCTTGATGATCATGTAGTTCCAACCCCCTGCCATGGGCAGGGACACCTTCAACTAGACCAGGTTGCTCCAAGCTCTGTCTAACCTGGCCTTGAACACTGCCAGGGATGGGGCAGCCACAGCTCCTCCAGGCAGCCTGTTCCAGTGCCTCACAGTAAAGAACTTCTCTCTAATATCTAATCTAAATCTCTCCTCTTTCAGTTTAAAGCCATTCACCATATCCTATCCCTTCATGTCCTTGTAAAAAGTCCCTCTCCAGCTTACTTTTAAGCCGCCTCTAGGTACTGGATGGCTGCTCTAAGGACTTCCCAAAGTTCTTATAGTTCCAAAGATAGTATTTTCCTGTTGAAAGCAATAATAATATTCCAGGAAAGATCTACTATGGCACTTTGTATTAACAACACAGCATAAAATAAATCTTATATATAGTTATATTGTTGTGATACACCAGTATGAACAGGACATGAATGCAAAATTCTACACTGGAAAACAGGTCAGTGGAAAATAAACTAAATCAGTATAAGGTTTCAGTACATAAATATGGGTTTATTTATCTGTCTACAACATAACCTTCTTCTGGGTGAGCAGCCCATATGTATGCTTGCTACCAGAGAGGATACTGTGTTTGATTGTGGAATAATGATTACTAAAACCAGACTGTGACAGGAAAAGATTTCAAAGAGAGCACAAAAATAACTGTGGGCAGAAACTGACTTTTTAAAGGATCCAGGAACTACTTTATATACTATGATCTTTATTGTGAAAGTAAAATTGATCTTCAGGAAGGACATATTTTTATTACTCCAGGCAAAGAAAATAGTAATACAATGCTAATTATTTATACTGTGGCAAGGAACATGAATAATGATGAGGCTTCCATTTTCTGAATATAGTGAGCAGGAAGTAGTCCCTGGTCTGGCCCCAGTGCTAATTATGTATCCCAGCTGGCAATTTGTCTCATGGAAGCCACATCACAGCACAAAAGGAGTGTAAACTATAATGGAACCTGAATGTAACACTTGTATAAACTCTTTTTCTCAGCCAGAATAGAGCAATCTTGGGAAGCTTAGCTGAGGTGGAGAGTGGAGGTACCTTAGTGGACAGTGGCCCTGAGGCCTTCCTACCACTTCACTCATTAGTGAGGGTTTGTTTGCCTTTGCAACAAGACCAGTTGCATATAAATCACCCAAACTTTGTCTATTTCTGCAAGCATGTTTGAAAACAACTATGAGCAGTCTGGATATTCTAGGGATAAGGTGCTTTTACATAGTTAAAGCATCCTTCTTATTAAATCCTCCCATTTTGCTGATTCAAATAGCTTATGTGGAACGCACTCCCCTGTCACAGCCTGCCAGCTTCTGCCACGTGTTGAGTCCATCTGCAGAGCAACTCAGAAAAGAAAGTTTGTGAATGTGATCAGCAAGTGGCATGTGTGAAATATGTAAAAGGGTTTGCATCGAGTGTGAAAAACTCAGCTCTGCAAACTGAAATGACTAAAATCACAGCTCAAAACGCAAGTTTTGGCGGTGGCTTTGAGCAACCAATGGTTTGTTTTAGAAAATGGAATCACAGAACACTAGGTTGGAAGGGACCTCAAGGATCATCTGGTCCAACTTTTATTGGCAAAAGCACAGTCTAGACACAATGTTCCACCACCCTGTCCAGCTGAATATTAAGCGTCCAACTTCGGTGAATCCACCACTTCCCTGGGTAGATTATTCCAGTGTGTGTGATTATTCTTGATATAAGAAAAGCAATTGCCTGGAAAAAGTAGGGTTAAAATACTTTTAACTTAACTTAGGTCTAAGACAGTGAACAATGTTTGTGTTGTAAGTCTGTGGTGTGATAACAGAATTTAGTAGTCTTACTAACAAGAGTGAATTATTTCTTTCCATCCTTCTAATTATCAGTTTGTTTGGAGACACTGAGTCCCGAACATCTGCTAGCTTGGGATACTCCTTGTCTGCCCATCCTGTTCTGCTTGTAGTAAATTTTGTACGAAGGTCAGACTGTTCTAAATCTTTTCCAGCAATCAGAAACTTACAGATATGGCTGGTTTCAGCTAGTTTTGTGATTACTGGGGCATCCAACTGTGCCAAAGGTGAAAAGTGCGCTGTGAGGAAGACTGTTCACTTCATCTTGAAGTGATCATGCCCTGCCCATGATCATCAGAGGGCAATGCCCGCCAAAAGGGAGGAGACTTATGATAATGAGTACCTAAACAAATTGTAATATCCCCACTGATCTCTCTCGGGAACCTAATGAATATGCATGTTTGTGTGTAACAAATATCTGCTTGCTTAACTCCTCGGTGTGCAAGTTAAGAGGAGTGATCCCCCTTGCACCCAGTGCTATAATAAACATACCTGCTTTATAACTCTCCCTGAGTTGTAAAGTCTGATTCTCTGCTTCAATTCTCACTGTGGAAAAATTTACTCCTTACGCAATTTATTATAATGTACCAAATGAGTAACTGAAACCTTATGCTAATTTGCTAAAACACAACATTGGTCACTGATATTATGGGGTTAAAGATGTTGGGGTGGTTTTGTACCTGAGAAGCAATGAACTGTGGAACCCTCTCTGTGTAGAGCTATTTACCTTTACAGCTGAAGCTCGCCCCAACCAGGACAGGCATAACCATGCGAGTTCTGACCCACACAGACCTTGCTGACACAATGCCGGGCCTGAAACGACTCCCATTGCGCGTTTGAAAGGAAGAAGGGATGTGGAGAACGGCAAGTTAGGCGAAACAAACCAAACCCTTAGTAAGAACATACACCGGAGCGCGTGCACAGCGGGAGCGAGGCCTCGCGGGCAGCCCAAGCGCCGCAGCAGGAGCAGCCGAGGATGGCGGGTTCCACCGGGCACGATCAGCTCGGGCTGATGACCGCCAGCAGTCTCCATCCGCCTCACGCCATCAGACCCGCTCCGTCACAGCCGGGACGGGACGGGACGGGGCGCGGCGCCACCGTTAACTCCGCGGCCCACGCACCGCCCCACCGCCTCCCGCGCCGCAGCTGTGCGCATGCGCGGGAGGGGCGGGGCTCGCCGCGGGCCCTTGCCGCGCGCTCGGAACCTACGCTGGCGGCTGCCGGCAGCCGCCCGGACTGCAATCGGGGCTGGAGCGCGCTGCTTGCACACAGGGGTCGGTGCTGTTCCAGTGCAGGCGGCGGGTGATCCTGCCGGGAGGGGCGGGCGGTGAGCGCGGAGAGGGGCTGCGCCGTGCCGCGCCGTGCCGCGGATAGCAGGCAGGGACGGGCTCTCTCGGATGTCCTCGGCTGCGGTCTCGGCAGGCACCCCCCCACCCGAGGCAGGCGGCGGCATGGTCCTCACCCTGCTGTGCCGCCGCGGGTGATGCCGCTCCCTGGCGCGCAGGGCAGGCAGGGGCGCGGGCAGCGCTGGAGCGAGTCGATCCGGCCGGTGGCGGTTAGTGGCGGGGCCCGACCGGGGAGCCTGGGGGGTAGAGAAGCGGGAG
Organism: Psittacus erithacus; assembly: GCA_009867235.2. NCBI lineage: Eukaryota > Metazoa > Chordata > Aves > Psittaciformes > Psittacidae > Psittacus > Psittacus erithacus. Next base: position 19,142 of record WYDI02015731.1, on the reverse strand, counting down.
GACATGGGCTGGCCTGCCGTGCTGTGATTGGTCGCTGGCCGCCAGCTGGCCGGTTGATTGGACGGGAACGGTGTCAGTCGCTCGCTCACCCTGCGCTCCCCCGGGCAGCTGGCAACAGGCGCAGGCCGGGTGGCCAGGCCGGACCGGGGCTCGCTGTCCTCCCAGCGCCCCGCAGCACCCGTCCCGCGGCGCTGAGCTCGGCCCGAGGCCTTACGCCTCACGCCTCCGAGCGTGAGCTCGGCGCGGGGCTGGGAGCTGTAGGCCCGGCTGCTGGCCTTCGTGAGGGCCGAGGCGAGGCGGGCGGGCGGCCCCAGGTGCGGGGTCGGGGCGCTGTGGGTGTCTTGCGGCCTGTTTCATAACGACCTTTTGGTTTTGCATTTGTGTGTGACTCCTTCCCCTTCCTTCCGCCTTTCCCCAGGCTCTGGGGGGTTCCCTGGGTTTGGGTTGTGTATTTATTTATTTATTTATTTCGGTGAGATCATCTTGTCTGGAGGCTGCATGTGACAGAAATGCTAAACAGCCCTGGCGTGCGGGGAGCCTGCCTTGTCCAAACTGTAGTCATCTTGCTTGCAGTCAGTTGGTAGCTTTTCAATTCGAGTACCTAATTGAATTGGGGGTAGTAATTCGTAGGAAGAAGCCAAAACGTAAGAGCCTAAGGTATATATATATCACATGGGTAAAAATCAATTTAAATCTTCAAGAATGGGTCAGACTAACTGTGAATTAAGAGCTAAAGGAGTTCGTTTTGGTTGAAAATTCTAGAAACTAGATAAACTGTTGGCATGTGACCCCTGTTTCCTTGCAAAAGAAGAGCAGTCCTGAGTCATAACTGGATTTCGATTTCAGGTTTTTATGTCTTGGTAGTTAATACCCGTCAACTTTTCAATACTCTCAAGTATTTTATGTACTTCAATTTGATGCAGTTAATACCCTTCAGCTTTCGCTACTCTGAAACATTGTAAGTGCCAAAGTACTTAGTTTTGATGGCATTTGATAAATATGGATAGTAGTTGTCATCGTGCAGTTATGTTAAACAGATGGGAAAACCGAACACTTCACGCTTCTTACTGCTTGTGAATGAGTCATTTAAAGAGTGTGACTAATCATCCTACTGTACAGTTGTCAACAAACCAGCAATTTTTTTCTACCACCCACAAAATCTGAAGAAGAGATTTCCAGACTTTCTATGGATGAGAAATGGAAAGCAAAGAACCTGTCTTTTGAACAAGAGTTTAAATTGTGATTGAGGGGGGACTGCTTGTGATGGACTCTTCATGTTAGGAATTTTCGTGTCAGTTTTTTTCTGTACAGCAATACAGTGACATACTGAGCAGGTCTGTTAACTTACTATTGGTCATTGTCAGGCAGACAGTAACAGGAGTTGTTTTAAGGCTTTCATCCAAGTAGCAACCTTATGTGAAACTAAATGAATTTTACCTGTTCTCTTTCTCCTCCCTGTTTTACCTGTGCCAAGTTGTAAGGCATTTAGAACAGAGGCACTTTAATATTCAGTGCGGTGTGGGTTGGGCATTTTCATAATAGTCAAGTGACCAGAGTCATCAGGGTGATAATAGTGCTCTGCGGTTGGGGAGGGGGACACAAGTGCATTTGTTTTAAGGAAACCAGGGCAGTAGGACAAAGAGCTGACTGAGTAATCTGTGTTTAGAAATGTGATCTGAGAAGTGACCTGATTTGAACATTGCTCTTGTGGGAGATGGAAGTCAGCAGTTCCATACAGCTTGCAAGGCTGAGCCATGAGGGCAACACTAAATTTCAAGCCCCACAAGTATTATAGGAACAGAAAACATCTTGAAAGTATGCAAATCTGCATACTGAGATTTGATTTAGGTTAAGTGAGTTAAAGAGCTGGGAGGGAAGTATTAAATACATCAAAATGCAGTATGGGACTTTGGAGGCAGATGAGTGGAAAGTTGATTGAGAAGAGGTGTTTAGAACTGCAGTTACCTGGGGTGGGGAGAAGTAGTGTACAGTGTGGAAAATGAGGAGACCAAGGATGCACAAGAATGGATCCCACAAAGAACGTGAGAAGTATATTAAATGTATGCCAGCTTCTGCTGTTGGCAAATATGTTTTCTGGTTCTTCGTATCTGTGGGCAGCACTGATAAAGGTTTGTTCTTTATTGAATGTATGTCTGGTAGCTGGTTGATGTGTTTGTTGTCTCTTGAGCTTTTCTGTCAAGATTTAATTACTGATCAGGAGTGTGCTGTGTTTCCCCATAATTCATACTTGGAGTGACTTTGATATGTTTGTGAATTGGCCCAAAAAAAGAAAAAAACTTGCCCAATAATTTCCCCTCCATACACAGGCAGAATGGTGCCATATGGTTGATTTTTTTATTGCTTGTTTTGTTCTTTTTTCTGGCCTAGTGATCTCCTCTTTAAAGAAGTGACCTTTCTTTGTCAGGTGTCAACTCAGCAGGTGTTACAGATGGTTTTTGTTAAGCAGGAAACTCTATTGAAAGGATGATGCTTTTTCTTCTTTCAAATTGAACATTGAAGAACAGGTTTTGTTTAGAAAACAGAAAAGTTGGGGAGTGGTCTGAGAACTGATAGGCCCAGGATTGAGTTCTAACCAGGGAGAGGTGCTAATGGCACAAAAATCAACAAAGATGATGCCTCTTTCTGACACTGGAAGGTTTTTAATGCCTTCTAATAGGGTTGTCCCAGTATTTGGAAAGTGACGAAGAACTGTGGGTGAAGTATAGCCCTTTTCTCTTTTACACCAGTTTTCTGAAGATGGGTATCCCTTTGCTAGCTAATCCTGGGATTAGAGAGTGCAATGAAAATATACAAGTAATGTAAGAATGTCAAAAGAGTCAGTTCCACCAAAAAGGAATCTATAGGCTTCATGCTCTGTGAGGGCTAGTGCTGACAGAGATACTAATGTATTCTTATCTGCATGCCAGTAAATGTCTAAATGTTTCAAGTGGAAGATGGCAATAGTTGTGGTTGTCAGAAGTCTGTGCTGGGTAATTACAGTCCAATTATTTGAGAATGATGGTTTCAGTGACATTTTTGCTTTTAAAATACTCCACCTTGCTGTTGTATTTTACCTGGGAGAAGGAAAATAGATTTTATGTTATTCCTTTAAATTTCTAAAATATCCTTATTTAGCTTAAAAAAAAAAGTAAAAAATCTGTAATTTCTTTTTTTATTTTAAAGTTGCTGTACCAATTGGTTTGGCCTTTCAGTGAGCAAAGGGGATGGGGGACGTCTCGCTATTTTTCAGCAAGCTAGAAGCAAAATAATGGCATAATAAACTACACTATTGACTTGGCAAATAGCATGGAGCTTCACCTCAATCATCTTTAGCTATTAATAAATTAATTTAATTGGAAATGCTGGGAACATTTTACTGTGAATTAGGTAAATACTTACTGTAATTACTTTGCTGTCTGACCTCCTGGTTTTGTTCAGGACAGCCTGGCATTATCATTATGGATCGCTCTCGGCACCGTGCAGGAAATGGCAATGAGCAGGCGTCTTCACAGGAGCATCGTCGTCGTGAAAATGAGAGACAGCGACAGCTGGAGCGTCTCAGTAGGGAGGAGGCCTATTACCAGTTCATTAATGAACTCAATGAGGAAGACTACAGGTTAATGAGAGACCGAAACCTGCTTGGCACTCCTGGTAAGGCATGGATGCCTTCAGTAGAAAACATGTAATGGGAAGTAACTGTACTGCTGTCAGGCACTGCATGTGGTTGTAGGACTTCAGTAGCTTGCCTTCTGTGGCTTTGTAGAAAGGAAAACCCCTCTCCGTTTCCATTCAAAATTAATGACACTCAGTAAAAATGAACCACTAAAGCTGGGATAAAAATATAACTCTTTCAAATGCAATATCTCTGTATAAAGGTAATAATCCAAACACAAATAATTAACATCTGATACACTAAAGTACATCTGCTGGTATGTGGCAATTTTGGGGGCCTCTGAGTTGTTACTGGAAGTTGGCATGTTCTTGATACACATTCAGCATCTTTTTTACTTCTACCCCAGTACCTACATCCTCTGTGTACCTGCATTACAGTCTCACACTAGTGCTGTTTTCTTTTTGGTTTCATTATTTTTACCTTGTTCCTGAAGATTTTTGTTCAAGATAGAAATTACTGTTATTTCTGCATGGCTGCATTGAGGCAATAGTAATGTCTTATCTAATAGTGTTGTCGAAATGTAAACTATTTCAGGGGAAATAACAGCAGAAGAGTTGCAGCAGCGCTTGGAGGGGGCTAAGGAGCGTTTGGCATCACAGGCTGATATGGATAACAGAGAAGGTGAAGGTAGAACTGTTGGAGGTAAACATTCTTCATATATATTAGATATACATAGTATGCGATATCCAAATACTATTCTGTATAGGTATTTTACAGAAATGCTGATGAATTTCAGTAGCAGGTATTCTGAGTTTTGTTTTCTCATTGCACCACTCTGGATTATTCCATAAAGTAAGAGAGATTTCCTAATGACATGAAAACAAACTTGAAATACTTAATGAAACCTGATTTATGTCAACCACAAATTATTTTCTCCCTTTGTTAGTAAACTTAATAGCAGAAAAATAATTTATTCTAAATCTCAAGAGGTTTTATCATATATTAGAGAAGTTGGAATAGAGAAGAAGTTAATAGGCAAACATTTAATTTCTCTACTGTTCTGTTGTTTCATTCCTGTTTGTTTTAATGGCTTGTATTATGTGCACTGTCTGTCTTCACTTCCCCAGCAATGCTGGCTTAATCATTTGGCCAATTCTAGTCAGATTTAGGAGAGCAATAGGCAACTCTGAAGATACCAAAGTCCTTGCAGGTTTCATGAAAGCAGGGACCTGGTGGAAGGCAGAGTCCTTAATCTGGTCCTGTCAAGGGTAAGCCTTCACTGTGATCATCACTGTTGGCTTATTTTATACACATAGTTAGCACTAACCACAATTTTATGTGTTCTTGAGCTTGTAGTTGAAAGAGATTTGGGAACAGATCTGTGGGTATTGTAGGAAAAGACTGTGCACAAAAGGAGCAAATATGTCGAGACCGTGCATCACTTATACCACTGCTTATAGAAAACAACTTTTTTTATAATGTTTTCCATAAGATGACAAAATCTGTCATAGTATTCCTTGCTTTATTGAAATTAGTTGACCAGGATGCCATCAAGTTAATTAATAAGCTTAAGCGAGGGACTTTATGGGACAAATACAACTAACTTTCTGTTGCCTGAAGAGGCCATCTGGATGTATTCATTTCTCTGTGTATCTGCTGGCAAGACAAAAGTTCTAGTTTGAACTGATGAGTTTTGATGACATTTTTACATAGAGCATGTTTTCAGCAAAGTGATGTTAGCACGGCAAAGTAGCTGTCCTCCTCCTGTATTGTTTCTGAAGTTGGGGCCCAGCAAGCATAGAGAATTTGGAGCACGTTGTAGTGTGCCGCCAGACAGGTGTATGAATATTTGCAATTCTTTGTTTTCTCAGATTCTGATGTTCTTGGAGAAAACTCAAATGGTGACTCTCTGCTTGAATGGCTGAACACATTTCGCCGCACAGGCAATGCCACTCGCAGTGGACAGAGTGGGAACCAAACCTGGAGAGCTGTGAGTCGAACAAATCCAAACAGTGGGGAGTTTCGATTTAGTCTTGAAATCAACATAAATCATGATCATAACAGTTTTGAAACTGCTGGTGAGGCGTATATGGGTATAGATACTAGCAGAATGTATTTGGAAAGAAGATATCAAAGACCTGTCAGCCCAATACCCACACGAACAAGGAGCAGAACCACAAGAGAGGCAAACAGTGAGACTTCAAGCACTGCAAGGACCAGGTCTGTAAGAAGCTCCATGGCACAAAGCTCTGAAGCAGCCTCTGATCCAGTCTCAGGGAGGCTCAGGAGTAGAACGAGAGAGTTGGCAGGCCTTTCCCAATCAAATACTACACGTAGTACTGCTGCAGCTACTGGTGAACGAAGAGAAACATCAGGAAGAGGTACTTCTGCAGGAGTCACAAGAGGTAGAGCTAGAACTAATGTTCGGATGAGTGCAAACCAAAGACTAGAAATTCTGCGGCTGAGGTCTACTTTAAGTAGTCGAAGCCGCTCTCCATTGCAAAGGCGAGGTGATACTGCTCGTTCTGAGGAACATGGGCAGAGACAGGATAGAAATGCACAGCAAGCCAGCAGAAGCAGAAGACAAACAGCTCAGCCTTCTTCACAGCCTGCTGAAGAGCCAGCAAGAGGTAATACTCAGACTCCTCATCTTTCCAGCATAGCCCCATCCTTGGGAATAACTTTGGAAGAGGAGGAATCTGGTAGGCCAGTAGCTGCTGTTAGAAGGCATCCAACAATTACATTAGATCTTCAAGTGAGAAGAATTCGTCCTGGAGAAAACCGAGATCGGGACAGTATTGCCAGTAGAACTCGTTCTAGAGTAGGAATGGCAGAAAACACAGTTACCTTTGAGAGTGATAGCGGGGGATTTCGGCGCACGATCTCACGATCGGAACGTGCGGGTATTCGCACCTACGTTAGCACTATAAGGATACCTCTCCGCCGGATCTCGGAAACGGGGCTTGGTGAGCCTTCCTCAGTGGCTCTGCGATCAATCCTTAGACAAATTATGACAGGCTTTGGAGAACTGAGTTCATTAATGGAAACTGAATCCAACTCCGAAGTGCAAAGAGGTGGTCATCACTTACCGGATGTACGGTCAGAGCAGAGTAACTCAAGTTCAGCAAACAACAGCAGTGATTCAAGTGAGGTTTCATCTAGGAATGGGCGCACAGTAGAAGGCAGCAGGGGAACAAATGGACAGAGCGATGATACTCAACGTTATGGTCATAATAATGAAACCCAAGATAACAGGCAGTCCCAAGATGCAAACAACCTGGTGGAAAATGGAACGCTGCCCATACTCCGGCTTGCCCACTTCTTCTTGCTGAACGAAGAAGATGATGACGATCGTTTAAGAGGTTTAACCAAAGAGCAGATTGACAATCTTTCCACACGGAACTATGGGGATATTCACACTGAAAATGAAATAAGTAAAACATGTAGTGTTTGCATTAATGAGTATGTAACAGGGAATAAGCTAAGGCAGTTACCTTGTATGCATGAGTTTCATATTCATTGTATTGATCGCTGGCTTTCTGAAAACTCCACTTGCCCAATCTGTCGGCAGCCTGTGTTGGGGTCTAGTGCCACAGACAATGGCTAGAATGGTTTGTACTGCTCAGTACTCAAGGATTTGCTTCTGCTCTATTTATGATGAGCCAGGTGGATTGAGTTGACTTACACAGGGGTCCATTTGTGTGGGGAGTTTTATTAAATTTCTTTAAAAAGAATAGGAAACTTGTCTAAATCTAGCAATGTAAATACTATTTTTCTCCAAATGCAGATCTAGGAGTACACATAGAACCAAATGATACTGGTAAAGTTTATATTTTTTTAGGTAATTTTGTTATGCTAAGCACTTTTGTAAATACAGAAATGCAATAGTTAATCAGTCCTGCTTAATGTATGTTTTTTTAACAGTGTAATGGACTCACTTTATTTAGATTACAAATTGTTTCACACAGACCCACCACTGTGTTGAAAAATTAGTGTCTAAATAGCCATTCATTAGCTTTTTGTTCTAAGAACAATTTCTTTTACAGAGAGTTTCTTGCTGGACATGTTTGCTGAAGATATTTAAGTTACTTGAAGTGCTCATTTGAATAGACTATATTTTTTTTAACATTGAAATATCCTTTCCAAAAACTTGCCAATTTGGTTCTACTTTAAAAAAAAAATATGGCATTTTTTGCATGTGTTTTTACACAGTGCTTAATGCTGATGAGTTCATATGCAAAAGCGGATGGGTTAGTGACATTATAAAATGTACATAGGTAAATGCTGTCTTTGACAATCTTCGTCTTTTCAGTGCAGACAGCAATCAAAGCAACGATAATTCAAGGTGTGTCTTACTGAACATGATACTTGCTCAAAAAATAAATGAGCACCAAGGAAGCCTTTTTCACTCTTCCAAATGACTCAATTGATATTAGTGGGGTTTTTACTGCCTTAGTTTAAAAAAGAAAATATTTCCTCGACCATTATATTGTCTACAATATGCATGATTTGTGCATCCTACTCAGAAAAACAAAGCAAAGGCTTGAAGTGGTTTTGTACAGGAATTTAAGGTACACATATAATATTCGTCCTCTTAAAACATGTCAGAGGACCAAATGGCAAAAGACACTAAAAAAGACAATAAGCTTCCCTTAAAGTCCCCAGATTACTGTATAATTAGATATTAATCTTTATACCAATAACTTATAAAGAAATAAAGTTGAAAAGTAAATAATTGAGGCTTTGTGTGAATTACTGTTGAGCCTTATCCTCTGAATGGGTAAGAGGATTTATCATTCTTGATGTTTGGTCTCAGTTTTTATTCTTCTTTTTTCCCCAGCTGTGTGTGTGTGCTTCCTTGATGTGTGTTTTCTGTTATAGTAGGTAAAAACACAAGCCAAAACGCTCTTGGGGCTTCTGGAAATAATCTGGACATTCCAAAGCTCCTCTTCTGAGCAGTGTGCCTTAGAGAAAGGCAGAACTATACAGTGTGTGTATTCTGAGCAGCAGAAAGAATACCTGAAGTGAAAAAGTTGTACTGGCTTTCCCTGTCTATAGGTGACCTTGGCAAACACACTTCAGTGCCAGATGCTTCTGTTGAAACATCTGCTTCTGGCACCCTTGAAGGCAAATAGTGAAATCATGTGTGCAGCTATTGGATGTCAGCAAGTGAGGGACTTGTGTTAGAAGTTCCACAGAAGTACTTCTTTTTATTCCTGAAAGTAGTTCTAAGAAATTCTCTTACGAGATTTAGATGAGTTTAAGGATATGATTAAGATTTCTTTCGATGTGATTTGGACTGCTAATTATTGTAGATGCCATTGACACCTTTCTTGAGTGCCTCCTTAGCTGTATTAAAGAGTGGGGAGATTTAAATGTGGTTATCAGAGCTGGCTGGGGTTTTTTACATTGTATTTTCTGTTACTTCTGTTAGCCTCTGATGTTAACCTTGCCTGAATACATGGGTGCCTTCTGCTACTTCCTTTTCTCCTGATGGTTTTCCTTTGTATTTGAAAGCTGCCTGACTCAGTGCTACACTTCTAGAAACCTGCTTTTGGCTCACCATTGCCTTGCAGCATGGTTCTGTCAAGGTCAGTTTAAACTTAAAAATCCCCTATAGTAAGGATTTATTTGTGCTGCATCTTTTCACTAACTAGTTGGAATCCTGCTCAGCTGCCAGTCTAATGCACAGGAGGTGAAGGGTGATTGGTTCCCCATGCCTTCTGTTCAGATGGAATTTTGCTGTGTACCAACTGTAAGAGCACAATTCACATGGTTCAAGACAAGATCCTGTGTGACAGGGTACTTGTAGCTGAGCTGCTGAGGGGGAATATCCAAAAGGACAGTAAGAGACTTCCATAGAAATCATAGGCCATTGGATAAGGAACATCAAGTCTCCCATGCTACGTTCCTGGCCTGCTGTGTGGGAATTGACAAGTATTTGCTCTCCATTGGAGGGGCGTGTGATTTGTTTCTCAGCTTTCCCAGGAAATTGTGTTAGCAGGACCAATTAAATCGCAGTGGTTCCATTTGGTATTGGTTTCTGTGACCTGCATTCCTGCTACATTTAGTAAACAAATGTATTAAAAGTACAGATGTCCAGAAAACGGATCTTTGAATCCCATTTGTTACTTAGAATGGAGATCAACATTTCCTGTACTATCCAAAATGGCGTTCTGAAAATTCCAGTTACTGGAGTTTGGAGATCTCAGTATTTGTGACTGGGTCTTGGTCAGGCCTTTCCCACAGAAAAAGTAGCAAATCCTAGTGTTCAGGTTGTGGATTGACGCAGGTTTGTTTTGTCCTTTTTCTCTCTCCCACCTTGTAAATCCTCACAGCTACCCTTTACTAAGATGCAGATGACCCAATAATTTGCTGTGTTCCTTCCTCTTCTTGACACTGCAGCATAATCTACATCTTCTCACAGATATTTTCGTTTAACACAGTTGGCTTTCAGCTCCCGGTTAGAAGCTTTCCCAGGGTGAAGTTCTCGGCTTGTTCTAACAGCTCCCACTAAGCACATTTTTCTCCCTTCTCAAAGTAGCACTTCAGCTCCTGTGGAACTGTATGTGTTGCCCTTGCTGAGCTCGACTTCATCAACATGTTCACCTGCTCCTGACTGTGGCTTGGCAAGGGGAGCTGGTGCTTACCAGCTGGGTTTCTCTGTCACAAGAATGCAACTCGTTCTCAACACCCTACTCGTGCAAGAAACCTCAAAGATAACCTTGGGCTCTCCTGTATTTGTCATGTTGATTAGGAAGCTGTAACCTATACGTGTTGGCAAGTTCTGACACTTACTTTTCTTGCATGAGTTCCAGCATCAGATGTTGCATGTGGGGTTCCCCTGCTGGACTGATTCTGCTCTTCTCAGGCTTGTGTTTTAAAACACGTTGGATGATCTGTTTATCTGTGCAATTCTTGCCTGTCAGTTAAGGTGAAAGTTAGCTCTTACTGCTTTAAAAATGTATACTGGATAGTTTGTGTTACCATGCATTTGTGGTGCTGAGTTCTGGCCGTTCCCAGGCATGCAGAGAAGGTCGCCATGGCATCAAACCCTCCACCCTGTTCATGTGATTGTAAGGTAAGAAGATAATGAGAAACCAGGGACAATGAGGAAGTGGTGACGCAGTGGAGTTTGTAAGGCAGCTGGAAGCAGATCACAGGAATTATTAGGTAGGAGTGTAAAGGGATTATCTTCAGCAGCTTTGAGGCCCACGCTGAGGTGTAGGACCGGTGGGAGTGTGAGATGAGGGCAGGCTGACACTGCAGAAGTGCGCTGGGATGCTCTTGGGTGACTCCTGGAGGTGTCTGCTGAAATAAAGAGCAGCTGGATGTGCATTTCCCCTCGTGTACTATTGCATGGGTCCTAAGAGCATAGGTGGAGACTTGTTTAACCTTTGAGGTGGATGGACAGGTCAGAGAAGCTAGCACCAGGTATTGAGCCCAGTTGGCCAGTCCAGCCCTTGGGCCTTATCCATCTCTTGCCCAGAAACCCAATGCAACATTAGTGCCTGGTTGCACTTCCAACGGGAGATACTGAACACCTGAACATCTGTTTGAATGCTCTCTAATTGCAGCTGAGTAAATGGCCAGATGGGGTATTTGGAGTTCTGCTTTTGTAGTCCTCTCTGATCTGCAAGAGCCAGAACCTGCCCTGGCTGCAAGAAGCTTTTGGGATTCATCATCTGTTCAGCTCGAGCCTCTGCTACCCAGAGTTCACACAACAGAAGGCATAAACACACTACAGATGGATGTTTTTATGGTGGCTTTCCCCAGCAAGAACAGGTTACAGTAGGAACACAGCAGCAGTGTGGGGTGTAGCCAGGCCCCAGCAGGTCCTTACAGCCTCACTGATGGGCAGGTGATGTCTGTGATGCTCACCATGTTGCCATGTCTTCACTGTACCCTGTGTTAGTGTGATTGCAACAGGAGAAGGTGGATACATCTTGGCATGTGATAGTGTTTGATTCGTTGAGCAGACAGCTTGGGTGCTACCAGTACAAAATGAAACAACACTTGCTGGCAGGAGCAGTGGGAGCTGTGGCAGTGCAAGGGTGAAAGAAGTTTCATCAGCCACACAGACAGGTGTCTCTGCAGCCAAAGGGACAATGGTCCCTTCTGAGGAAGCAGACTCATCAGGTTGCAGCCTTGCGCGGAGCAAGCCTGCCTTTTTGAGTCATCTCATTGTAAAGGTTAAAATATAGGGGAGATCTTACAAGAGATGATGTGAAAGAAGTAATGACTTGATATTTACTGGGCATAAGAGAATTGAAACCTTACAGTTAATGGCAGTCAAGAGAATAGGGTTCTCTTAGATTGGGGTAATGAACCTCTTCTGACTAAGCCAGACCACTGGTGCCACCGGTGCGTAGTGTAAGGGAGAAGACAGCTGAGCGTGCAGAAACGAGGTGTCACTGTAGTTGTGAAGTTAAGTACAAAGCTGGGAAATGCAGGAGTGAGGGCTGCCTGTGGCACCTGAGGCTGGCTTCCTATAGCCTGTCCGTGCCACTGTTACTTCTCCCTGCACACGTAGCTTTTCGGAGCACCGAGTGGGTCAAGTTCACTTACTGAGCTGCTGGCAAGTATTTTCTTGTATTTTATTATGCCTTGGACTCTTCTTACTCTATGCTTCTAAATTCCTCTCCTATTAAAAGAATCATGTTCCTAACCTATTAAAGGAAGTACCTACTTCTTAATGAGTTACTTCATCTTGCTTATTGTTCGTGGCAGTCTTCTCCATACTTTTTTGAGAGAAGTATCTGTTTTATACTTAGAAATTTTACTTCTCATCGATCTTACTTTCCTTTTCTTCCTTTATTTTTTTTATTCATCTATTTCTCCATCTGACTGTGTTCTATTTAGGTGTTTAATAGGATATAGCTTTACATAAACATAATTGTATGACATGGAAGAAAATCAAAAAGACATGTTTAAGATGAACAGCATAATATCCTCAACCCTATAGGAAATGTCTTCTAAGCCACCTTTGGCTGATCACCAATAGACGTTTCCTATTGGTCATCGCCAGGGCGCACAGCTGCTGGTGCTAGCATCAGGCTGGCTGTATCCCTGGAAGAAGGGACATGTTAAATGACTTTGGTGACATTATGAAAATTAATTTATTTCTAGGGAAATAAATGAAAAATGTGGTCAGAAGTTTTAAAACCAGCAATTTATTTCAACTGAAATATTAAATTCAGGTCAACCTGCAGCACTAACCCAGAGCCTTTAATGTGGAAAATGACCCAGAGTGCTGGGTTGGATAGGGGCCCTGAAAAGATACAGGGAATTATCAGACTGAATTAATAGAATTTTCCATTTCTTGTATGTGTGGTGACTTCCTAGCTGGTATTAGGGCTTGTATGCCACTAATTGTCTGTCTTTAATAATATATGATGTTGAAATGGATTCCTGTGTTACCAACTAACTGCAAACTGGGCAGAAGTGTTTTAATTTCAGCTATTCCTCAGACTCTTTCTAATTTCCTTTTCCTTTTGTATTCATTAGATCTTTTTGTACAACTGGGACTGTTTCCAGGCTTTTTTTTGTATTCTTTTGTTCAAGAAACAGGCTGTTTCCTCTGGCACTACTGAAAAGTTTGTGTCAATTATGTACATGTCTAGAAATGGAGAGAGACTTGGGATAATGGGAGCATCACTCATGGTTTTTATCATCTCCCTTTCACGATTTATTGAACACAGTGTCCCAGATAGCTTCAAAACTAATACAAGGACATCACACTGGTTTTGTGTTTCAATAGGTCTGTGACATATTTCATAGAATCACAGATTGGTTTGGGTTGGAAGGGACCTTAAAGCTCATCCAGTTCCAAACCCTGCCATGTGCAGGGACATCTTATGCTAGACCAGGTTGCTCCAAGCCCTGTCCAGCCTGGTCTTGAACACTGCCAGGGATGGGACAGCCACAGCTTCTCTAGGCAACCTCCTCCCCATCCCGCCCAGGGGGAGGGAAAGGTGGGATGAGCAAGTGTCTGCGTGGTTCTTAGTTGCTGACTGGGCTTAACCCAGGACATCACAAAAACCATCAATGCCAGGCAAGTACTGCCCAGCATCCTGCAGCCTTCCCTCAGCCTGCTCCCGGTTAGAGCGGGAAGGGGTGAGCCCACACATTGGAGGCACAAGGTACCTCACAGCAAAATGTCTCCCATTTCCTTTCCTTCCCTGAGCTTACACTGGACTTTGAGTAGTCTAACTGAGACCTGGAGCAGGGTCACCAAATACCAGCTCAGTGCAAGTTGCTCCTTGGCATTCACACTTACTCCAGAAGGTGTTTATCCCACCACTAAATGTGTCTCTAGTGTAAATTGTCTGAAATGCAAAAGTAAAACATATACACAACAAAACAAACACAGCTTCCATCTTGTACAGGTTTAATAGCTATAATGGGATGTGTGGGATCACTTTGTCCTATCATTTTGAGTATTTATTATAACCCACAGCTGGAGTTCTTGTCTTGAGTGAAGTGGGACGGATGCAGTATATTGCTTACTTCTAAGAAAAGCATTTGAATTTTTATCTTGCACCTTTCTGTTTCATCTTTAGCCTTCATCTAGGCCACTTCCATTCTCATGCTTTTCCTTACACAACGTTGGTTCTACTGTGCTGAACATTTGACATACCTTACCCAGCCTGTGAGCTATTTCTGCAGTTCACACAGGTTTAAGCTACATTAATAATGGCTCATCCCTTTACTTTCAAGCATGCGTGCTCAGGACAGCACACTGTGTTGCTATTTTAATACAGAGGTCTTGCCCTTTTCTGAGTGATGCATGAACAGAGCACTTTGGTTGCCGGTACTATTACTGATATTAAAGCCATTTTGCAATGCAGTTAATTGCATTCATTCAATGTTAACAGTGTACATATAAACACTGAAAGAAGAGGAAATGCCACTATGTGTATGAGTTAGTGTATAGTTACTCCACATATGTGTAGCAGTTCACTTGGGTATGCATACAGTAATTTGCATGCAGAAGGTAAAGATTCCTTGCCTAGCACGTTGTTATGTCTTTGTGTACACAGACACACACACAAGCACACATATATACATACTTCTGTATGGAAAAAGCATTTATTCATAAGGAAAAAAACATAAGCATCACAGTGCAATGATTAAGTTAGAATTATTGCATGTCTGGATTCAGGACCATGTGCTGGGCTCCTTTATCATGGTGCAGACACTACAGCTGGGGGCTATCCTGGTATCATGACAGCTGAGACCTTTTTCCTATTCAGACTGGTTAAATTCCACTTGCTTAGTTTGTTTTCTTGACATCTGTTCCCTATGGGATTGAAGTAAAAACCCAAGTTTGGGGTTACTTCAGCAAAAGTTCTCTAAAATTCAGCCCCCTTTTTTTTTATAAGGCATCTCTAAATCCTCAGACTTAATTTTTAATTATTATTGTTTTTCCTTGTACATGAATCTCAAACGATGACTGTGGCCTCCCCGCTGATTTCAGTCACTTAATTTACCTTATGCCTCTGCATTCGTACTGTGCTCTGGCCCATCCCATGGATCAAGCTTTCCGGGTCACTATAGGAAGCATGCTGTGAGATGCCCTGGAGACAAACGCAGTTTGGAACACCCAAGGTCCCAGAAACATGGCGATGTGATTCCCTCTGACTTCTGCGGCGGCAGAACTGGGGGAGGCCGAACGAGCTGAATGACACGGACAGCTCGCGGCAGCGACCGGGCCGGCGCCCAGCGCGCAGGACCTGCCCTGTTCAGACGCAGCCGCCCGCCGCCGGGATGAAGCGGCGCCGCGGGGCAGGAGAGGGCGCCAGGCAGCCAGGAGCCAGCGCTGGATCGGCCGTGCCTCCGCTCCGCAGCGCGGACCTATCCCAGAAAGTGACCTCGCAAAGCGTTTGCTTGCACCTCCGAGACACAGCTTCTGCTAACAGAGAGGGCAAGAAATCAATACATGGGGAAAAACCGGCTTCTCCTCTTCCAGGTGCGCTGCCATGGGGAGGCGGGATGGGGCAAAGGCACTTGGGCACTTTGCACAGTGCTGTGCAGGGAGTGCTGATGTGATGGACAGCGCCTAAACCGAATGCTAATGCTAGAATAAAATTAACCTAAATTTAAAATAAAAGTAAGCAAAGCCAACTGCAAAATTAACTGAAATTGTACTGGCGCAGGACTTGGGGCGCTGGTGGATGAAAGATTGGACATGCACAAGGAGCACTTGCAGCCCAGAAGGCCAATTGTATCTTGGCCTGCATGCAGAGGAACGTGGCCAGCAGGTTGAGGGAGGTGATTCTGTCCCTCTGCTCTGGAAAGACCCCATCTGGAGTACTGCATTCAGCTCTGGAGTCAGCACAGGAAAAAGATATGGACCTTTTGGAGAGGGTCCAGAGAAGGGTCACAAAAAATTATCAGAGGAATGGAGCACCTCTTGTGTGAGGAAAGGCTGAGAGAGCTGGGCTTGTTCAGCCCGGAGAAGAGAAGGCTCTGGGGAGACCTTACTGTGGCCTTTCAGTACATAAAGGGGGGCTTATAATAAAGACTGGGAGAGACTTTTTAGCTGGGCCTGTTGCAATAGGATGAGGGTGATGGTTTTAAACTGAAGGATGGGAGATTCAAGCTGGATGTGAGAAAGGAATTTTCTACAGTGAGGGTGGTGAAACACTGACACAGGTTGCCAAGAGAAGTGGTGGATGGACCATCCCTGGAGACACTCAAGGCCAGGCTGATGTGGTTCTGGGCCACCTGATCTACTGGAAGGTGTCCCTGCCTGTGTCAGGGGAGTTGCCCTTTGAAGGTCCCTTCCAACCCAAACCATTCCATGACTCTATGATTCAGGCTGCTCACCGTGTCCTTAGCGCACAGCGCAGCGGGAACCGCTCGGCATCTGCCTGTGGCAAAGCCCTGCCGGACCGGCGGCAAACTGCGGCGCAGCGCGGGCCTCCCCCGCAGGACCTCGGCGGGAGCTGTCCCCGGCCGCCGGCGGGAGCTCTCCGAGGTGCTGGAGAGCAGCGAGGCGCTGGCCAGGGCACAGGCGCCGCGGCCCTGCTTCTGCGTGTCTGGGTTCCCAGAGACATAGAACCATAGACTCACAGACTGGTTTGGGTTAGAAAGGACCTTAGAGATCCCCTAGTTCCAACCCCCCTGCAGTGGGCAGGGACATCTTCCATTAGACCAGTACCTAGTCTTGATCATACTAGGAAAATAATATATTAGTTTTCTTTGTTTAGTTTCAGTGGTTTTGTTAGTGCTGATACAGAAAAGGCTCCATCTTGTTTAATTTTTTCAGTATTTTTCAGGCAAACCAAAGGTCATCTCCTGCTACAAAATCAGCACCAATTTCATTTTCCAGCACACCAATGCAATTATTCTACTCACTATAATTTTACTTACATGTGCTATTATTCAAAAGTCATCCGGAAAACCTTGATGTGCCTGGTGCTGATTATTTTCCACTTGGAAAATAATTAGCACCAGGAAAATTTCCACCAGAAGTAAGAGGAAAGAACTGTATAGCTTTGAATGAGCTTTGAATGGGACTTGAAAAATGAAGGTGCCAACATTTCCAAATCTTTGACCTTTTTTTCTGCCATTACACTGACGGGTAATGGTTTGCCATTCCTCCACCCTGCCACCTCTCTCCCATTCACCCAATGCATGTGCAATTCATCACAGTTTTTCTCTACCTTCAGGTTAAATCTGTGGGCTATGGCTAACTCCAAGAGAGTATTGTTCAGTGGAGCCCCTTCTGCATAGAAAGTACAGGAGAGTATCGGATCCTTTAAGAGGTTGCAGGAGGGCCATGCATCTATTAACAGTCATGTCACATATCAGTCTATAGAGATACAGCATCTTTGCAAAGAAGATCCATAAATGATTTCATATAGTTTCTTGAATGATGCTAAGCACACTTCTGGACCTGGAAGTAGCTGCTTCTATGAATCTGGAAACAGCAAGTCAAGATGAGTGACAGATACCTCCCAAGTATCTCAGCATATAATTTTCAACGTGCTGGCTTGATCTTATGCATGTAAACAAAGGCAAAGCACCACAGCACAGAGTTTAAGTTGGTTTAAGACTGAGACAGTCTGTTGTGGGTTATTTTAAGACAGAGTTAGACAAGCAGAATTTGCATGTAATGGCTCTAGTCCTGTAGCCCAATAATACTGTTGCTGGTAGGAGGCCACATGTTCTGTACTGACCTTGCAAAGCCTCAGGGCTTGTTTTGTCTGAACTTTTCTTGACCTGTCCATGGCTTTCTTTTTACTTTCTTTAGCCATAACAGCAGTATCCCTAATGAGTAGGTGGTTATGTCTAACTGTTCTACATTTGCTTAACTTTGTATGGCACGACTGTAGCTTTCATACAGAGAGTGGCAAGAATTATACTGTGTAGAATGAGATATAACTAACATGATGTAGTGTAGAGGAATACAGGTCTGGTATGACAGCAGAGACCCTGAAAGTGGGGACACAGGATGTTGTAGAGGAGGAATAGGATGATAAAAAAAAGGCACAGCCTTGGCAGCGGAGAACTCAGGGCTATGAAGAACCAGTAGTCAGCTATAGCAGGCCTGGGAACTGGGCAAAGCTGGTTTGGGGATAACACAAAGAACAAGTATGTAACATAAATAAACAGCATCATATATAATAAAATTGCATGTAACATGGAGCCATAGACAAATGAAGAAGAAGCAAGGTGTAATTGTTGAAAACAGCATACAACTTATTGAGAATACACCAGTGACCAGCTGCAGCCCCAACACCCATTGCTTGAGGAAGGCCAGCACTTGCAACCCTAGGTCCTGAGGGCTGCAGAAAGGTGAGCATACCACCAAAATGAGGGAAAAAGAACAGAAAGGAAGAGTCTGTCTACAGAATGATTAACTGCATTATTATTTCTAATATTCTTTTGTGATAGCATTCTTTACTTTCTTTGTTTATTTTTGTGTAATAATTACCTCTCACCTGAAAGCCCTTCTTTTGATTGGGCTATTAAGTTTTCCACTGTAATAATAATCAATTCTAAGATGTGTTTGTTTTCTTTTTTTTAGAACCAAATTCTGTGTATATCATTAGTAATTGGAGCAAAGGATGCATCTCTTAGAAATTTGGGCTTAACAATCTCCCCAAAGTCCCAGACGGTATCTGGCACAGTCAGAAATAGAATAAAGATATCCTGTCTCTCAGCCTGGCACGTTAGCCACAGGACCATTCTTCCTGCCTTTGTTTTATTTATTACATTGAAGTAATTATTATGCGCACTGAGCTCTTTGAAAGTACACTGCTATAAATACTAGAAAACTGAGCACATTGTAATTTGAAAACTACCAACTCCTGTTTTTTGGTACATCATTCAAACCACGGAGCCATTATGACAGACCCCAGGGAATCATACTGCCATGACTCATGGCCTGATAATACACAATTTAGTGCACATCAGCACTGTGACAAAGACAGGAGTTGCATAACAAAATGACAAAGGTGAGTCCTGCACAGATGAACAAAATCTGTTTCTTTTCTACAAAACTCAGGACTAATATGCT